>VZUI01092367.1:0-10413 GCA_013401135.1 Cettia cetti | reverse complement strand
GATCAAGTGAAAACAAAAGTGTTCAAGCAAATTTGAAAAGGCTCACAACAATCATGAAATGTTTCATCAAAGATGCAAAAGCATTGCATTGACAACTTCAGATTCCCCCTGAATGACACCCAAGAGACTGTGTGCACCTGCCCTCAATGCAGTCATCATGGGCTTGGGCACAAAACCAAAGGGGACTGAAAGATTTGGAATTTAAGAACTGAAACCTGCCTGGGTATCAAGTCTGACCTTGCCCATCCAAGTCTTCAATTAGTGGTAACAGTTAACAACAACAGCATTGAAAAAAGTAACTTACTCAGAGCTGCCTGTGACAGCTCCAAAGTTAATAAAGATTAATTTTGTCAAAAAAGTTAAAAGCAAAAAAAAAAAAAAGTTTTTATTTAGTAATAACATTGTGTTTGATATAAAAAGATTTTAAACAGAAAGATTGTTATAATAGACATTTAAGTTGTTTTTATTTAGTAATTAAATTGTGTGTAATAGAAAAAGATTTTAAATAAGGCAGTTTTGATTTATATAGTAAGTTTTGTGTGTTTTATGTTAAGTAATAAGTATAGTTAAGAAGTTAAGATAAGTTTTGCCTTGTGTGTTTTATATATTATTAAAGTTAAGTGTTAAAGTTAAGTGTTAAGTTAAAAGTAGTATTTAAGATCAGAAAACAACCAGCTTTGTCCCTCGTGTGAACACCAGAAGACAACAAGAAGAAGATCATCAAGAAGATCATCAAGATGTTGTGGACTGAAATGTATTGATTGGTGTTTTGGTGGAAGGAATGTTCGGAATGATTGAAATTGACCCAAAACAAAACATGTGGGTCACTTAGGCCAATTAAACTGGCCAAGATTTATTTTGTTTTTGTTAACCACACCATTTGATTTTTTTTAATATATGTGTTTAATTGAAGTTTTATTGAATTTAAAACTTGGATTCAAGTCAAAAGATTTAAATTTATGAGAAGTTTGAAACAGGTGGTGCACAGAGTCCACCAGTGCCTTCCACACTCATCCTGTTAATTGGTGTCAAGTTTTTAACATTTTAAAGAATATTTTAGAAGCACAAATTGTTGTAATTAACACTGTTTGCCCCACCATTCATCAAATTTTTAAATGGTCTCAGAAAACTTATCGAACCAAACAAAGTGTTCTTCAGCTAAGCCCTGGATGTAAGGATCAAGAAACGTTATGGGGATGCCCATTTGTTATGTTAGCATCAATCTTTACCTCAAGGGTTGATTGTTGACACTCCTTTTGATAAATAACTCAATTTATGGGGACTTGCTTGTTAAATCAAAAATTTAATTCATTTTATTATTATACTTTTTATTGTTATTATAGGTATTTTAGTTAGTATGTTTGGTTTGTTATGTTAGATACAAGAAGTAGTCAGTCATGCCTGTAACCCAATCTGGGTTGCCCAAAAAGAAAAAGGGGGATTTGTAGCAGATTGCTTTTTAGCTGGGCAACCCAGCTAGGGTTCAGTGGGCCTGGGCCTCTTTTGGCCTAGGCCCAAGGACAGGCCTGAGTGAAGGCCTGCACCTGTGGCGCAGTTAGAAATTGTGTTAAGGTATGCAGGCAAGATAGTAAATTAATTAGGGGGTGATTGGTATAGCTGTTGATCTGGACACTTTTGCTACCTTAAGGGCAAAAAGTAAACAATGTTTATTTGCATTCTTGTGTGCCTCACGCCAATGGGGAAAATGCTTGCTTCATAAACAATATTGTACTGTATAAAAACAGCCATTTTACGTAGAATAAAGGAGAATGTATGATAACCATATTGGTGCAACTACGCTACTCGGTATCTCCTCAAGAATTCTGCGGCACTTCCCCCTTCATGGATGAGCTATATTTTTTCATGTACATTGTTCAAAGTACCTAACCTCCATCAAGCTTTATTTTTTACTTCATTCCCTACGCTCAAGGATGAATGCTTTCTCTGTCCAACCCTCTAGCTGACAAGCATTATTGGCAAAAATAATCTCCTATCCTGTTGAGCCCTTCAATCTAACAGTGCAAATCATAGTATTCTTTTTGATCTAGAAATCAAACACCTGCATGCTAGATGAAGACCTAAGCAAAGTTCAGTGTGTGCATAAAGAAGACTGTCCATGATGGGAAGCAACCCATCTCTGAAAAGTAACAAAAAGGCCGGGTTTTAAAAATAAGTGAAGGACATTGACATTACTTTGATACGTATTGGTTTAAATATGGAGAAACAGCCTCGATATTCCATTATTGCCCTTTGCAACACACCTGGTACTCCACAGGCACAGGCTCTACAACTGTAAGTTGCATCAGGATCAACTTAATACATCATGTCTTTTGGCCCCATAGTTTGTATATTTCTCCTTTTAGTCTCTGCTCAGATAACACTCCGTTAAATGCTATGGATACTATGCCAATAAGAAGGTCTTTAGAGGCCTTCCTAGGTGCCATATGCAGAGCAGTTCCACATTTATTCCAATATGCAATTCAGCTAGTCTGTGCCATCATGACCCTCAGGAGATGAAAAATGTGTAGAGATACCTTTGTCACTCCCTTCAATTTGCCCCAAATATTTGTTTGAGGAACAAATTTGCTTCTTCTTTTCTTCTGTCATTATGTAAAGAACAGAAATTTTATATAGCTTGCCTCAGTGATGGGTCTTCTCTGAGCCAGGGCTCAGCAATGTACACAAAGGATTCCAGAGGTTTTTTGCCTGAATGCATCACTGTGCATTACTTATACCTAAATTTCACCTGTTATCATTCTGCTCATTTCAAGGCCTCTTTGAATTTTTCCAGTGTTGATTACATCTTTGTGTTCTTGTTAACTTTGCTTATTTATTACTGTCCAATTTTGCAGATTAATACTGACAGAAAAAAATAGTTTGAGTGTTTAATTGTTCTCCCACAGAAAATTTTCTCCACAACTAACCTAAAAAGCAGAAACATAAAAGAACCCCCAAGCATCTAATAGCAATCCATCTCTCCTATCCTAATATATGCTGTATCATCAAAATAATAATAAAAATGTAATTTCAGCTTCTCAGTTGTAAGCTACCCTGTATACTATCCCTTCAATACCAGTTACCTTAATGGTGAACTGTATATTCCCTCAACACATTCCAGCAGTAGACTTATGACTTAATTGGGTCAAGATTTCAATATCAATATTTATGAATAAGGCACTTTTTTAAAAAAATATTAAACTACAAAGTCTAATTTCAGACCTATGAAATGTGATATTGGATTATCCTATGTTTAATGACCTTCATTATGGAATATTTCACTTTCAGCTTGCCTAGAAGAAAGTCATGGATCTAGAATAGACAGATCAGGGCTCAAGCCAAGAACCCATTCATTTTCATTAACTCCTTTGCAGGTAAGAACAAAATTCTGTACAGACCTTTCTACATCACAGGAACTAGAGCTTTCTAGCAGGTGTTTTGGACATACAAAGTTCTCAAATCAGATGCAATGGAGGGGTAGGAAGGCCTGACAGGAGACTGAAAGGGAATAGTCAGCTTGCAGTCAAGACATTTAATGGAAACATGGAGCAAAATGAAGGTTACTCAAGCATCATGTTTTGCTTCCAGGTTCATTTAGATAGCTTTACAACCACTTAAAAAACATAGCTTTCTCCCTGCATTTTTATCCTGTGAATTACACGCACAAGCAGCAGCAGGAGCAATTTGTGTACAATCAAGAGTGAAGCAGCAATGCACAGAAGTGTGAAGAAGGTGATCCAAAGTCCCCGGGAATTACTGCAACTGTTTCTGCCAGAGCATATAAATATAATGAGTCCTGTTTCTTTCCAATTATAATAAATTCTAAGGGTCATAAATTATTATTGTAAAATCTATGGACACTAAATTCCAAGAGATGTATAAAAAGTTGTGGTACCATATCTGTTGACTAATAGGTGTAGCAGAATTTCTTAGAGAACAGGGGCATGATCTGCTTCTGAATAAGGTTGGACAACCCAGCCTGGGTCAGTAGGCCTGAGGCCTTTTAGTCTAAGCCCAAGGACAGGCCTGAGTGAAGGCCTGGACCTGTGGCACAGTAAGAAATTATGTTAAGGTATGCAGGAAAGATAGTGAGTTATTTATGAGGTGATTGGGACAGATGTTAGTTTGAGCACTTCAGCCACCTTAAGTGTGAAAAGTAAACAATGTTTAGTTACATTCTTGTATGCTGCACACCAATGGGGAAAATGCTTGCTTTGTAAACAATATTAAACTGTATAAAAGCTGCCATTTTGCAGACAATAAAGGAGAACGTATGTAGCCACATTGGTGAGCGTATGTTACTCGGTTGGCTCCTCAAAATTATTGGGGTACTTCCCATTTCAAATAGGAGTGGCTTTGTAAATTATCCCAAGTCTGTGCCGTCATACTGCCACATGTTTCAAAGCAGAGTGGAAGCAGACTCATGGAATTTCCCTCAAATTACTTTTTCTCATTTATTTTTAGTGACTAGTACCTCCATAAGAGCCAGCTGATGAGATTAAATGATATCTGGGAGTTGCCAAATTGGCAGCACAGGAGAGGGAAACCTCATTTTAACATCTAAGGAAAAAATAAAACAGCACAGAACTATGAACATTTTCACTTACCATTGTGGTAGCTTGACTTTAAGGCAGAAATAGCACATCTATTAATGATGTAATTGTAGTATCTACATCTAATTTACTTCTTACTCTTTCTAAATCATAATGTCAACTAGCAGCATAAGTTCTGGCAAGATGTCTGTGGAAGAATCAACACCCAGCCACTCCTTTTGTACACATGAAAACACTACACCCTTCCAGTACAATCCCACATAACTCTTGTTATGGGGGGGAAAAAAAGATTTTCCTGCTGTAGAACTGGCCCTGAAAAAAAGCTTATTTTTAAAGTGTGGCCACTGAGACACTTCCAACTGAAATGAACAGTAGGCTTTGCTGGTGTCAACGATTCTTCAAGGAAAAGTTTCCAGTTCAATAGACATGTGAACTGCTGGGAGTGGCAGTAGACATGGAAGATTTATTTGCGGATGCTGGCTTACTCACATTTCCTCAGATCCTCCCAAATCTTTGAATGCTCTGAAAACTCAGCAGGAGCCGAGTAAGCCAGCATCTGTGATGTGAGAAGAAAAAGAGATCCCCTTCTCTTTTTGTCACCCTCCTTCAGTGAATTCATCACAGCTGTGGATGTGTTCCAGGCAGCAAATGGCAGGCTGGGCTGGGGCTGCAGCTTTGGACCTGATGTCTTTGGTGGCTTGTGACTGAGGCCGCTGCCAATGCTCAGGGAATCTCAAAACTACTCCTGCCCGTCTTCTCTTTGGGTAAACGCTTACTCTCACCAAGAGCAAGATACTCCTGACCTCATCTAGGGAGTCTATAGCAATTGCCTTTTTTTTTTTTTTTTTTTAATAGATTTTGAAAACTTTATCTGATGAAGAAATAAAGCTTCTTTAAAAATCTTAAACTTTAAACCCAGGCTATGCAAGAAGGCTGTTATCAAGGTCTATAATAATTATATCTCTAACACTGCTTATTCTGTTACCATTTATTCTCATATTTAAAAAAAACCTTTCAGATGCCTGATCATTAAATTAAATCAAACACCAAGTATTGCCTCAAGAGCACTGTCACAAACAAGAAGTGATGAAGAACAGTAGCCTTGACCACTATGGACAAATGATTATAAAACTCCAAGGAGATAAGTTGTTTGTACTGTGATAATATCTTGTTGTGTACTGGGAAATTGAAAGCAAAACCCCCTTTCAGTATAACTGTTGGCTACTCCATAAATCAGCAATTTCTATTGAGTAATTTGACCAAATTTCCGTATTTCTATCCAGTGTATTAAAAAAAAGCTTTTGGGATTAAATGATGAAATTTAATAAATTATTTTGTAAAGCATTAAAAATTACATGACTCAGCAAAACTTTTAATTGTATTACTTGGTGAATTTTTTATCCATGGAAATGAAGTTTTGTTTTATGAAATGGATAGATTGTATATGGCCTTAATCAGTAACACTGTATATCTCCAGGGCTACCCTCTTCAAATCTTTCATCTGGAAACAATTTTGAGAATAAATAAGAGCAAAGCTTTCTTTTAGTTACAGGACTTATGAAAAGGAAATTAATAAGCTGGACCAACTGCATGTTGTGGATGACCCTTCCTGAACGCCAATGTACCGTCAGTGCTTCTGATACATCTGAACACTTTATTAATAGGCTCTTGTAGCTCTATATTCCTCTATTTAAGTAGAAAATGCCCATTACTGTCCAACAATAGTTCTGTCAACACAATCAGTAAAGGCTCTGGCTCTCTCTATATGCATAAGGAATATGTAATCTATTAGTCCATGCAAGGCTATTTAAAAATGTTATTTAAAAAGACTGTAAGAACTTGGAATCACATCTCAGCTTTCTCAGTGTTTTTTTTTTTTTTCTTTGCAGACTACTTACAAGATGAATAAAAATCTGGACAGTGGTGATGTAGCTGGTCTGAGTCAAAGGGCAGAGGTACAGAGGAGACTTCCATCAGCAGTGTTGCTGAACACAGCAGCACGCTCAGAAACTGTAAGCTCTGCTCTGTGCCATTTGTAACCATTATGAAACTTCATCCAGAGCTCATTTTGTGGTTGCTTTTTGGAAAAAGAAGATCTAGTTGGTGAGAGTTTATGTTTCACCTCCTTGGAGTCTATTCTCCAAGGAGGAAGAACTCCCCCTACGGACAAATGTCTAATCAAGTATATCCAGCCTCCACAGATTTCTTCCTTTTTTTCTCTCTTACATAGCCTGTAAACACTTCATTACAAATTACAGCGTCAGAAGACTCTGGAAGAAAACTTCTTTTGCTTTCAGGTCCTTCTACAAACTCCACTATAAGTATTTCTTTGGATGTAGTGTCACCATGAACTAAATGGTTTCCCATGACTTCAGCACCAGTTTTTAAAAGCCACTTGAATTAACTGGGCTTTTCATGGTTTTGTCAGAAGTGAAACAACCTGTGCTCAAAGCATCTGTAATGTGACATAGCAAAAGAGGGTAAGTCTTACCTTACAAGATCCAGTGGCTGGTATTTATACCACACGCCCCAGGAAGCCCAGCACTCGTAGAGTAGGTGTCTGTGGTTTTCTGCTCCATGGGTTTTTATTGAATTCTTACTTCTATAGCTTCCCTAAAATAAAAATCTGGACATTAATGAATAGCAGCAGTAAAAAAGAATATTTAAGAAATCTCTCTTATTAGCAGTATAGATAACACAATTTATGAAAACTCCATACTTGGAGTGCTCCATACTCCATGCTCCAAAAGCTAAATATGGCATTAAAAAAATTGTCAACTAATGTCACTAAGATTTGAGATTATTCTTCCTAAGAAATTTATACTAAAATATATTCATATCATAGCCTATAAACACAAAGAAAATCTTTGGAGAATCTCAAAAAAACCCCAGAGTGTGATGATTTTCCTCTCTGAAAACATACTGATATATCAACTCAAACAGTTTTTATAGAATAGATCCAGAACAACTCTCTTTACTCATCTCTTTTTGCAAGAAAATACCCCTAATTTTTCCCCAAGAAAAAAAGCATTGCTAAATGGAAGCATGTCAGAGGCAAACATTAACAAAATTGAGGATAAATAATTACACAATTAAGAATTCATTTTGTGAGAAATGTGTGTTCAAAAAGAAAAAGATATAGCATAATACCTCATGAAGAGGAAATGCAGCTTCATAGGAGCCGTTACTGAGCAATCGATTCAGACCTAAGAATCAAAAGTATTCAATTATTTACCAATAGGAGCAGAAAAAATGCTAAGTAAAAAGCAAAATATATTCTCATAAACTGGCTAAATGAAGATTGAAGCCAACAGACATGATACATGTAGAAAAATCGATCTTCTATATATTTTGATAACTAAGATATAATACAAAGAAAGACTTGTTCAAATATTAATCAGAATCTACCAATTATTATTCTAGAGGCTTAAAGATTCATTTGCTGAATCCATCTATAGTGTAACTTTGGTGAAATTGGAGACCTCACACCAGGTTTAAAGTTCAATGTTATAAAATATGGTCTATCAAATCTATTTAGATGAAAGGCTGCATATCTTGGGAGCTAAAAACTTCAGGGAAGGTCTTGACATTTTTAAATTGCAGATCACTAAAGCAACAGAAACTCTTAATTTCCATATGATAACTTTTTAAAATGTGTTCAGCTTATGTTTTATGAAAGTTGCTGTACAGGCAGAAAGGGACAAGACAAGCTGCAGCAGTACAAGACCAGAAAATAAACAGGAACTTGAACTAAAATCATTCCTGTGTGGCACAAAAAAGTAACCATACAACCCACCCACTCAGACCTTGTCCCTCTTTAATGAGAGACTCAAGAAATAATGTTTGCTGAGATGCTGGTGCTTTTCACTTGGAAAGTCGCCAAAATAGGACTGAATTGTTACCAGGTAATGCAAAACAAAATATCCACACTAAGAATCTGAAGGTATTTGAACCCTATTGACCAAGATGCACAGAGTCGCGATTCCTTTCCTAATTCACAGGGGACAGACAGCAGCAAGAACACAGCAATGAGAAGTATTAAGTCAACATGAATAACACTGTCAGTGGTAGCATCAGTATCTACCTGGGAGAATATGCTTTCTTCCAGTGTCTCTGTCAGAAAAGAAAAACTTGTACAGTTGATATGGGCTTTGCTCTGCTCAGTGATCAATGCAAGGTTATGTTCTTTATAGGTATAGCACAAGTCGACATTTGAGGGAGATTAGGATCTTGAGGTAGGCAGGGACTGCTGGTGTTTGGGCTAGATGCAACATCAGCTCTGCTCAGGGCTATTGCTGCCCTCATCCCAGCAGCTGAGAAAGAAAGCAAAAAGTGAAGTTCTGGGATATTTCCCTTCCTCTTCAGGAAAGGTGAGGTTTAAACAGCAGGGAAATGAAATAGACTGCAGTTTTATGGAGATTGTCTCTACATTTGTCTGTGTGTGGTACTCAAGCAATATGTGCTCTGAATGACTTGGCAGAAGGTGGCCACTGTTTCATGTTTTATCACTCCTCTGACTCTGTCTGCTCACCTGGACCTTCATATGTGCCACTCGGAATTTCCAGTCCACTCGCTAATTGAAAATGAAGACACAGTTACGCATAGTGTTCTTTGCACTGGGGATATCAATGCCAAACTCCCTTTTGACTTACAGCAACAACAGAGGTACAGAGTCTTCTATCTCCCTTAGGGATGGATAGGTATCCAGGGAGAAGCCCTGTAGCCTGAGATGAAGAACAGCACAAATCTTGCCATCCTTCCAAGCACATTTTTATGAAAGAATAAAGGTTTTCCTGCATGAGTTTCTCTCCTCCACTGCTTGTAATCTGTTCATATCTCACATTTAAATCAGCCTCTTCCCTTGCAAAAGTGATAAATCCCATGTGGTGATATGTGCCTGTGAAAGCTGACTGATATTACAGGGGGAGGGTCACATCTTCCAGGCAAAGCCCCTACGACTGCAGCGGGTGAGATGTAAACAGTGAAAACTGAGGTGATTAAAAAGGAAGGAAAGAAGTTTGAGGCCAGGCAGACTTCTCCTTTCTTTTTTTAAACACACATATAAAAGCACATTGCTCAGTACTTACCAATTTTGTTTTTCCCTTCTTCATATTTCACTCTTTGTAAGATATGGTGTACAATTCTACTTCTTGTAGCATTATTGAAGAAAGTATCTTTGTTGTGTATTATGAAACTACATGAAAATAAAAACCAAGGGCATCTCAGAAATATATAACAGCATTGTTTATAGCAAATATGTAGTTCCATTACTTTCTGTAGCACTCTAAAAATCTACAGTATGTAAGCAAGCGCAAGGAGAATGTCTTGGGTTATGGAACAAAAAAAGAGAAGTGTATTCTATTTCATCTGTTGAAAGCAGTTGGGAAATGTGTTTTTTTTTCTTTACCTCTTGTGGTTTTTTTCTTTATCTCTTTATCTTTATCTCTGTGGGGGGGAGGATGCCTTCAGATAATGGCCCAGCTGTTAAAACCGGGTGGGGCAGTGTTTCTTATCTCTTTCATCACTCATTCCCCACCCCACCCCACCCCCCCCTCCCCCGGGGATATCTGCTGATAATGGCCCATTAAGGCTCCCCAATCACATGACACATTCCATCATCCCATTGGGAGATGCTCCACCCAGTGTGGGGGGAGCCTGGACTTCCTACCTGGATAAAAGGGAGACTGAAACCCCCAGAGAGTCAGTCCTACACTGGATTCCTCAGAGGAACACTGGACCCATCTCACCATCACTGGACTTTTCTACAGGATCATCTCTACTCCACAGAACTGCATCTGTTACTCCAGAAGGATTCATCTGGACTGCTTCTAACGCCCTGACCAACAGGGTGTCAGGTCACATC
>VZUI01092363.1:0-115367 GCA_013401135.1 Cettia cetti | reverse complement strand
GCCGGGGGCGGGGGGATGCGGGCGGGTTCCGCGGCCCTTTCTTTCCGAGCAGGGCTCTTTCCCAGCGGGGCCCCGCGCATCGCCCCCCGCCCGGCGGGCGCGGCCGGGGCAGCGCCGGGCGCGGCCAGCAGGGGGCGCCGCAGGCCGCGCTTTGAGGTGGAGGCGCGGCGGGGGCTCCCGGGAGCGGCCTGGCAGCCGGACGGACGGACAGATGGACGGATGGATGGACGGAGCCGCGGAGCGCGGCCCTTGGGCGCGCTGCCCATCGGGGGGCTCCCACTCACAGCCAGGTACGGTGTGCCTAGCGCGGCTCAGCCGGAGGAGCGCCTTCGCTCAGCCCAGACCCTAAACCTGCGCTAACTTGCCATCCCGTGACATACTGCATCGCTTCCAAGTTGCTCAGGAAGAAAAGCCTAACCTGAAAAACAACAAAGGTTAGGATGCAAGATAAAAATGAGTTCTAGGTCTCAACAAGACAAGGTCTACACTAGCGGTAAGCCAGACTGTTACAGATCCCTGCGTAGATCTGTTCCCTAATCCTCATCAGAGTGAAACGTATGAAACCTTCCCAGGACCCTCAGGAAGTGTCAAATGCAACAACTGTACACTGAAGAAGAGAATACAGAGGCATGAGCATATGCTTATGTTGTAAAGGGCAGTGGCTTTGTGAAGTAATTGAGAAGGAGGAGATGAAATGGGTAAAGAGAAATGTATCTCCAATGAAAATGGCAGAAATTTTAGCAAATACTACCAAATAATTGGCATGGGGACCAGGAAAAGACAGGGGTTTGTTGTGTTTGTTTTTAAACAGCAGATTTCTGTATTTCAGTATGAAATTGTTATGACAGGCAAGGTAGAATTTAATATTTTCTTGTGTACTGCTGAGTACTCTATCCCAAACAGTAATCCACGTGAAACCTACTGTAGTGGTTTTCATAGCCCTCATATCTTGAAAATTAAACTTAAATAATCTCCTGATACCACCACTCACTTTCTTAGGCTGAACATGCTTAAGCAGTAGACCCCTGATGCTCCTGTCACAAGGTTTGTTTTGTACAGCTGCCTGTCCAAAGTCCTCTATTGAAGCTTCCCAAACACTGATAGAGTAGACAGGATTTGATGATTTTAAAGGTCTTCTCCAACCTAAATGATTTTATAGTAGTGTGGGAATTTAGTTGCTTCTGAAATTTAGGGATGAGGTATATGAATTTACTCATACTGGCTCTTCTTTTTAATCTATAAATCTAGGAAACTATTGCAATAAACTTGTCTCTGCATGGCCTTCAACTCCAGATCCAAACCCATCTCTAACCCTAGAGTTGTCCAGAGCTAAGGAATCCATGGCTCCCTTATAATTCAGCATAAATTATTTAAACATTCAAACAGCTACCCTTAACTTTTCTTCAAGGACCATACAAATAAGCACCAAAACCTCCTGCAACAAAGCCAAGCCCTAACTTTTACTGACCATTGTAACACAAGGACTCAGTGCTGCAGAGAAATTAAACGTATTTGTGCCTATCAGCCTCTTATCTTACCACTGAGGGCCTGGGAGAGTTCTGCAATGGAGATATGATGCTGCAGAGCCTCCTGTCTCAAGCCCTAAATGTGAACTACTTGCAGTATCATTTATGGCTAAAGAACCTGTTGATCTGTGAACATTAACTATGAAAAATCCAAATCCACTGAGGCAGACTGCAGTCCTGTTGCAGGCCGGACAGGAATCATCAGTAAATTCTCACTAAGTCTTAGTTTTAGTTCTCACTTTATTCCTGGCATGAGTGATGGCCTAGAAATCCAGCTATGTCCAAAAGTTAATCAGAAGATGTTTAAATATGCTGATACTGATTCTACCACTTATCTTACCTCAAGCAATGATGCCATTCTGGTTCCAGCATTGATCAAGGCTCAGCAACCCCATTCTGTCTGACAATTAAAAATGATACATTTTAATCTACTTATCCCTGAGCAGGTTTGGCAGAATTGAGCAACAAAAATTATTTAGCAGAATCTCATTTCTGGAATGCTAAGCTAGAGCCTAATTCTAATCCTAACCCTGATTTGACCTCTGCCCAGACACTTGCCATCAGTGAAAAATAAAGAATAAATATTTGACTATAGCAACGTTAAGTTTCATCCAGTTTTGTGAGTCCTAAAGATTTAGACAATTAATTTGCCTGTCTAATCTCTCTTGTTCCAGACTCTATCCCCAGCTCTAATCCTATTTTTGATGACAGCTTAGGAACCCAGAACTTGGCATTCTCAGCTAGTGCTATTAGACCTTGGCTTTTCTCTACAGGTCTAACAGCGGTCAGTAGAAAATTTGGTTTTTACAGATCCTACTGTCCCTAAGCATAACTCAAATCCCGACCTACCAGCATTATACTCTCCTTGTCATCAGACTTGAATCTACTTGTTCTAGCCTTATTTGATTTTGCAGAATTCAGCAAATATCCAGCCCTCTATGTCTCTTTAATTTTGTTCCTAACAATAAGTGACTGGTCTTTACCATAGACCAAACATTTTTTCTTTCTTCAAAATCAGGACTAAGACATTTGAGTCTACTGATACTAGAGTGCTCTGGTATGGATAATCTTTGTATTCAGTGATTTGACTACAGAGAACTCAAAATTCTGTTTTCCAAAAATAAGTGATTTCACACCTTGAGTGGTGAATAGATAATTTAATTTCTATGTATTCAAGGGGAGCTGAGTCTGATTTATGCTAGCTGATAGTTCTGGTCTGGTACATACAGCTCTTTGCAATAGAAAGTACCTAATGCTGCTTTGTGGTTTAAACAATCCTTGTGGTTTTATAACAAAATGTGTATAGAGCGTTGCTGAGTAAAAATCAAGAATGGTCTATAAACAGTATGTGCTGTTGGCTACATCCTGTGCCACTCTAGGCTTGTATATGCTTTATTCTGGCCAGAGGGTGTGAACTGGCACATGGGAATAGCAGCTGGAGAATATGGTGGGAGTCATGGTGCTTGCAGGAACAGCTGTAAGTCTCCCTGTTTTTAATTCAATATTGGATATAGTGGTATTGGCTTTTTAGATCATGACCTGTTCCAGTGCTGCTAATTACGTTTGTGACATGAATGGCCATAGTAAGGAACCTGGGGCACTGGAGTCAGATTTTACAGAATATGCCTTTTATGTGAATTTATGTGCTCTAATGTCATCTTTCTTGGAAAAATGCCACCTGACGTACATTAATTTTGGATCACAATGCTGAATTAAGAAACTGAACTGGACATTAATATATTTGTTAACTTTTGGGGAGTAAAGTGACTTTCACTTTTTTCAGTAGGCAGTTAGGATTGAGTGGGAGAGGCTGTTGGTCACTAGCATGTTCTGGATAGGGCAACTCTGTCAGCAGCTGGTGTTACTTGAAGGTAAAATAAAATAACATGCATTATAAGTTGGAGAGCAAGTGAAAACCACAGGTAATTCTTTTTTTTTTTTACCTGATACCATGAATAAGCATCTTCCAACAGTGATGTCTTTGTAACAAAGCAGTCTTAAAGACTTGTGCTTATGCAGTGCTTAGAGAAAGTGGTAGGGACCTCTCACTTGGTACAGCCAACTTACCACCATGGCTCCTTTGAGCCAACATATTGTAAACTTAGCATCATGTTCATTTCACGTTAATGGTGAGTAAAGCTGATTAGCTGCTGTTTTAACTGCAGGTAACTCATTGTTACTGGCAGGAAACATGTTTCATCTGCATAACAGTTTCATGTGAGCAGTGGGGAACATTTTCTATTAGCGTTTGTTGATGTGAAACGTGTTTCTTAGTGGAATTATGTTTGGGACTGGAAGAGAACTTGATTTTCATCTTATCTAGAAAACCGGCATCATGAGAAGGAACTTTTTCATTCTTTTCCAGTGATTTTTGATATTACTTTTAATGAGTCCATGATTGGTCTCTATCCTAATTACTATGCACATAGCTAATGAAGATAGAATCAACCTTTTTAATGTTGCTCAAAGTATATAAATGTTAGCTGCATATAGAGGCTGAGGTGAGCTGAGGTTGTGTTCCACAGAAGCTGTTATACTGCTGTCCTTAACTGCCACGTTCAGGTGAGTTTGGGGTCTGTAGGGCCCCAGTGAGGCAGGTACAGGTAAGCAGTGTGTTTTCTTTTCTGCTCCTGACAGTGTGATATTTCTTCTTTTATCTTAGATACCAGGCAATCCTGTTCATGCTTTTTTTTCCCTAATTTTTTTTATTTAGTGTAATGACACCTACCAAAGCTTTACACAGCCAGGAGTTAAAGTTTTTAAAGTGATAGGATAGTGACCCTTGCTTTTTAAAAAAAGGTTTTTTACTTGTTTTCTTTGCTCATGCTTTCCAGATAGTGAAGCTAAAACAACCAATGTTTGAATCAGTATCTTTCCAAAAATGCTGTCATGTAATAACTAACTACATTACCAGTTTTGCTTGTCATTCTGAAGGATCTCAAAGCACAGTCATCTGCATTATGAGAGCAAATGCAAATATATGATTGTGTTGTCAGTAAATACTGTGAGACTCTTCTTAAGAAATGCAGCTTCTGTTGGCCTAGAAGGTGGAACTTGCTTAAGAGTTTACAATAGCACTACACAAATGTTTTTGTGAGCAAGGAGGGAAGAATCTCCTGTTTGTTACAGATCAGAAAAGGAATTTAGGAAGATGGTTGCCTTACAACTTGATCAGTTTAAGAAAAAGTTTTTGCTTGCCCTAAGCTATAAAAATTATGTTAAGGGTATGGCATCTTTATTTCATAGAGATAGCCTCGTGGTTCTTGACAGTCCACAAGTCGAATTGTTTCCAAGTCTTCATTTATACTGGGGGATATGCTTGTGCTTAAGGGCCTGGCAGTCACAAAATACAGTCCCAGAGAGCTTTAAGTCCCAGTGTGACTTGTAGACAAATAACTTAGTTCTGATTCTGCTGACTTAAATCAGGGAATCCACACATTAACTGCTGCAGGCCTCACTTGCTAGTATGTATTTGTATTCCTGGAATGCCAAGGATCCATATTACCTATGAAGGCATTCTTATGCCAGACAACATATGAATGCAGAACAAATAAAAGATGATTCCATGCTTTGGAACTCTAGCAATCTAAGACGGAATCTAATACAGATCAAATCATTATAATTGACACCAGAGGAAGCCAGTGCTTCTGCTTCAACTTGACTGAAAAGCCCCCAAACCAACAAAACAAACAAATAAAAATAACCCCAACAAAACAAAAAAAAACCCCAGGCCAAAGCACTGATCCACTTGATGTATGTACAGAGAGGGAAGAGTTAAAGAACAAAAGCATATGGAAAAATCTAAAATCATCTTCTCTTCAAATGGTCTCAAGTATATGGGGAGGAAAGAGGAGAGGCAAAACAAAGCCCAGATAATCTGAAGCTTGGACTGCCTTGTTTTTCCATAAATTTTCCAAGATATGTTGGAGACTCTTTTATGCATTAGCACAGTGTTTAGGAATGAATATTTGTTCAGTGAGATATGACTCTCCCATGGCAGAGCAGTGAAATATAGGATATTTTGCTCGTTGGCAGCAGATTTCTGGCTGTCTATGTTTTTATTAGTGCAGGTTTTTCTATATGAGCATAGCTATTTATCTAGCAAGCAGGGCCAGCAGATAGAAAGTTGAAGAGAGAGCCAGCACAGTTCTAAGCCATGTCAGTTGATAAAAACCCTGAAGGCAAAATATCTACAGGATTGGGCCATGTGCCTGAATTGAGGGAAATGCTGTTACATTTTCCCAGTCTTTTCAATACCCTGCAGTTCCTGCACTTCCACAAACACAATTCAATGCAGCTGATATAATGCCATGCTGAAGATGTTTTGTCAGCTGCCAGTGTTCAGTCTTGGAAATTTTAATTCCTGACTTAGAAGATGGAGGGAGCTTTTTAGTAGAGGTTGTAACTGGCTGATGACCTCTAGTGTTTTGCTCATTTACCACCAGAGATAGTCAGATAGTTACCCCAAGGGGCTTTGAAGTACACCAGCATCTGTAGTCTGCTGGTCTGGTTTGACTGTAGGGTGATGGTGGAGGTATAAGGATCCAAATAAGCAACCTGATTCTCTTGAGTAATAATCTGAGTGTAATTGTTGGGGCTAGATCACAAACTGGGGTGTTCTCTGATGGTAGTGGGAATTTTGCTGGAGTGTAAACTGGATCAGACCTGTGGGACCTGATCTTTAATTCCTAATGCTTTGCATGTGTGATAGATGCTTGTGGAGGTAAGCAGACCCATTACTAGAAAGGGAAGTAAAGGCAAAGGTTGCCAAGTGAAAGAACAGAGTCAGAAACCAATGGTAAGATCCTTCTTTCCAAGGTGATTCCCTAAGCTCTTGGTGTTTTGCATGAATAGCTCCTGAAAACAGAAGAAAAGGCAATCTTTGCTCTGTAGATTCAGAGAGGAACTGTAAGATAAAAGGCAGCAGGGGATGAGAACTAGAGATGGCTTAGGGAATGTATGGAGATTGTCTGAAGTAACAGTAGCAGCATAAACAAATGGGACAAAGTTTTTTTGTAAATGTCATTATAAAGGATCTTACAGACGGGTTTGTGTTGAAGACCAATGAAACAAGCAAAGGACATTTATAAGGAGCTCCATTTCTTCATAAAACCTGTGAGGGGCACAAGGACACAGATTTGGAGATCCAGCAATTAACAGTGGGTGTGGGAATAGAGGTGGTTAAGATGTGGGGCTCTCTTTTCTTGCCTAAAATAAGAGATATCGAGTACAGATACCAGGGAAGGTCCTTGAGAGGGAATACAAGCACCTCCTGATTGCTGTGTTAAAGAAAGAAAGAAAAAGCAGTGGAGAGGTGGAAGGAGGGCAGCTCTACTAAGAGGTAGTCTGGGAAGATCAGCTGTGCAGTAGTATAGCAGAAAAGTGCAGCAAGTTTCCAGGTCAGAGATGTGATGGTTATGAAAGCTAGTGTGGACTGCATAGTTATATCTGTGCCTTGGATTGTCTAGAGACTCTGCCTTAATACTGTTTTTAGCTTCTTTTAAAATTTGGTAGTACCTGAATAAAATCTGCATAGTCAAGAGCTTGAAATTGCAACCAAACTACAATGAAAATCAACTAAGTAGGGTGAAAGTGATCTTAAAAGGCCCTTTCAAAGAAGCATGTAATCAATTATTTAACTGGGGATAAAAGCATGCCAGTAAAGGAGTAAACATGCAGCATCTCAGGATCTACTATGTTTAAATAAACCACATTTTTTAAGCAGCTTCCAGCATGATTAGATTATAGCCTCTGGGATATAGGGTCTAAGGGAAGCATCGTTGTTATGCCCAGTTTGGTGAGATACTGATCAAGTTCACTAGGGCTACCATCACATGCAACAAAAGCAGAACAATAATAATTTGTAAAGTATATTGAAACCTTCTAATAGAAAAAGTGCAATTGTACATCTGCATTACTTTAATTGATATTTTGCACTTATTGCCCGCCTTGGTCTCCTGTTACAAACATTTTTCATTTACAAGCACTTTCCTTAATGCTGTCACAAATACAGAGCCATTCCTAATAGTTCAAACTTGCTCCCATGCAGCTTTCGCTGTGACAAGTAGGGCTGTTCTGAAGTATGCAGAATTCCAGAAAGAAACAGAAATACCAGTCTTTGTAGTGTCGGAATGAAAGCAAATAAGTACACATATGAGTCAAATATAGATGCATTTCTTTATTTAGATGATTTAAGGTATCCTTGTGTTTTATAATAATATGATGAGTGGTTCACTCTGCATGATATTACATAGGAAAAACAGGCCTGTAGCACCCAAAAGTTGTTCATCTTGTATTTTGGTACAGTTCTGTTTCCCTTGTATTTCCTATTTCAGAGTTAATTTCTGGAAAAGATTTGTATTGTTTAGAAACTCAGACTTGCATTCTTTAAGAAGCAGACCTTTTCTGAGAAATCAGGTCCCTGGTATATATTTATTGCCTCCAATCCTGAAAAGATTTTTTTTTTTAATGTGTTTAGTTTGATTTCAAAATAATTGCCTGGACATATAAAATAAATTGCAGAAATAAATCTGTGTGGATCCAGAGGCCTTACTAATCAATATATGTGTTCTTCTGGACTTGTTTTCTTCATATCTATTTCCAGAGTTGTAAATACAGGGTGTTTTGGTTTGAAGTACCTTATGTGACTTCTGTAGTAAAGGGATTTCTCTAAGGAGATGAAAGTTGAAACAATAATGACAATTGCAGTATTAATGGGCAAATTTTAAGTATCCTTCTGGACAAAATGTCCAGCATAGAGCTGAAAAATCATTTTATGTGGTAGGTTGGGCACAGTCACAGTTAATGGTGTGACAGTAGGCTGGTGACCTTTCACTAGTGGGGTTCCATGAGGCTCCATCTCAGGCCCTGTGCTCTTCAATGTCTTCATCTACAACTTGGACACAGGACTTGAAGGAATACTAAGTAAGTTTGCCAACAACACTAAAGTGGGAGGAACTATTGACTCCTGTGGGGGCAGAGAGGCCCTGTGGAGAGACCTTGATAATCACTAATTGGGGCAATCACCAACGGTATGAAGTGTAACAAGGGCAAGTGCCAGATTCTGCACCTCTGGCAGGGCAACCCTGGTTGTGCACAGACTGGGGAGGGGCAAGCTGGAGAACAACGGTCTGAAAAGGGACCTGGGGGTCCTGGTCGATGGCAAGCCAAACATGAGTCAGCAGTGCCTGGCAGACAGGGGGTCAACGGTGTCCTGGGGGGCAGCAGGGACAGCACGGCAAGAGAGGGGACTGACCCCTCTGCTCTGCACTGGGGCTGCCTCACCTCGAGTGCTGGGGGCAGTTTTGGGCACCACAATATTAAAAAAAAGCATTAAGTTACTGGAGTGTCCAGAGGAGGGCTGTGAAAATGCTGAAGGGTCTGTAAGGGAAGATGTATGAGGAGCAGTTGAGGCCATTTGGTTTAATCAGCCTGGAGAAGACAAGACTGAGGGGAGATCTCCTTATAGTCTCCAGCATTGTCATGAGGGGAAGCAGAGGTGCAGGTGTGGATCTTTTCACTCTTGTGACCAGAGACAGCACTCAAGGAATCAGCACGAAGCTGGATCAGGGGAGATTTAGCTGGATATCAGGAAAAGGCTTTTTACCCAGAGGATGGGTCAGGTGCTGGAACAGGCCTCCTAGGAAAGTGGTGACAGCCCCAGTCAGATGGAGTTCAAGAAGTATTTGGACAATGCTTTCAGGCACATGGTGTGACTCTTAGGGGTGTCCTTGTGCAGGGCTAATAGTTGCACTTGAAGATCCTTGTGGGTCCCTTCCAACTCAGCATATTCTGTGATTCTATAGTTTACATCTAAAGCATTTCTGACATCACCTGGTCATTCAGATTCACCTCTCTTTGGGACAGCTATATGTATCAGCATGCACCACTACACAAACAACACAGAATTTTAACAGCAGGCAATAAAAAAATACCGAAGCCTAGTGACTCATTCAGAGCTACTTAAGTGGCTGGCTATCATGGTTTGTGCTGGAGTGTGAAGAATCCAATGCTCCAACATCACAATCCTTGTGTGGTGTCCAAGATCCGTAAACCCACAGATGGTCAGGTTTGTCACTGCAGATCAGAGCTTGCAAGTTTTTGTCATGGTTATGTGAAACTGAGGCTTCTGTAGAGTGGAGGCTGGTTTTATGCTTAAGTCACTCAAAGAGGGCCCAGTAGGACTGTTCTGTGATGTGGAACAAAATGTATTTCTCATGGTCATTTTAAAATATAGGTGCCTAGGCAGGGAATCATAGAATTTGTTCTCATTGAAGTTAGCTTGCTCTTAATGCTATGCATAGGTATAAGATCTTTTTAAACAGAAATGAGAATAAGCTTGGGCTTATACCACTTTTTTGACTTGGAATGCATAGCCTGTGTATCTGTGATGATTATTTTGTTGCTCTGAAAGTGATTCTTGAAAAGAAACAGTGAGATGCCATGTCCAATCCAATAGAGAAGTCTGTGCAAGGACTCTCACTGACACCACAGGATGTTCAATCCGGCCCTCCTTTGTTATCATAGCATTTGCATTTTCATTCTCAAATTTGTGTGGTTTCAGTTTCAAATTTCTGGTTTGTTGTGTTTTTCTATTTATGAAAGACCTTTTCTGGCCTTTTTAAAATTCCATTTTTACTCTAACAGTTTTTAGTAATCTTGATAGCCTGTTTCATGATTTCTTCTGTAGATGGCTGATTCAGGGGGACAGACTTTGTGCACTGCAGAAGGGCTGGTGGCAAGTACCCTGTTTTCTAGTTTAAGGTTAGAAAGAGAACCCTTTGGTGATACGGAACAACCATGACATCGAAGGTTAACTTTGTGTCAGAAGGAAGTGAGAATTCTAAGCTCAGCAACACTAGCATATAGTAAAGTTGGAGAAACTGCTGTGTGTTTATATAGAGGTCAGAGCTTGAGTCTTTACAGGAATACTTGCCTAGGAAATAAGCTTTTAACTTCAGTTGACTTTCTGAAATTGGAATTTTGTTCTACTCAAAGTGAAGGGATGTGAGTGTCTTTCTGGAAATTCTCATCTGCACGTAGCAGTGACTTTGCAGCCACACTAGTGCCTACTGAAAGAATTATATTCTAATTTTGTGAGAATGTATATATCGGGGTAAGACTATGATCTGTGGGCTGTGTGTGTCTGAGTGTGAGAATGCAGTGGCTGAAAGTAAGTGTGCCTATGTGTTATTGAGGCTGTGAGTACCTGTGGGGGACCTGATGGTGTGACTATGTGTGGTGTGCATTGTGCAAAGGTTCTGCCCATCTGTGTATAGATATGGGTGCACAAGTGATTGCACAAATAGCTGAGTGAAGCATGGGTGTGAATGTGTATGTCAGCATAGGGAGACCATAGCCATGAATTCATATGTGAGCATGAGTGCAAGTATTAATATACTTAAGTGCAGAACATATAAATAAATGTATGTAAGTGAAACATGTATATTACCAGATGATCTTAGATGGAGAGATCTTGTGCCAGGCACGGCCTCCATTTCTGTACATGTGTTGGCTTCAAAGATGGAAAGTGCCCCAGCTTGGCTTTAGCCTGGGCAGCAGCCCTGAGTGCGCAGTTGCTCTGCCAGCTCAGTGTGTTTGTGTGCTCTTGTGAGAGAGTTGGTAATTGTGAGCGCTCCCTAAGAGAATCTCTGGGGCCAGGGGATACAATAGGCAAGGGTCTAGGGTCTGAAACTGTAGACTTTAATAAAGCCACTGACAGCAAATAAGAGCCTGACATGTGAGTCACATTACTGACAACAAGGGCTGCTTTGTAGTCCCATCTGCACCCTGATCGGGTCCCGTACAGTAACTGAAAGGACAGAACAAACTGCTGCTGCCTTCAATAAATACAACAGTGCCACAAAGGCGGCCGAACAGACCAACTTTGTGTGCCTTTGCTGCAGCTGAGCTACTCCCCTGGTTCTCTTCCTCGCCTCCCCCACCAGTGAAAAGGACGGACGTTACCTTTTAAGGGTTGCTTGTGAGCCCTATGTGCTTGTCCCCATGGCAGTCATTACATGTAGCCCTGTAACATCTTTCTTCCCTGCCACCCCTTGTGCCCCATCAGAGCCTTTACCTTTCTCTGCTCCCAGTGACTGGGAGAGGCCCAGAGCCTCTGCTCATGACCCTTGTCCCGTGAACCTCATGCTTCACTGGAGTGGTCATGATGAAAATGCTGGACTTGCCAGTACAGTAACTTGAAGGCCTTTCAGACCCTTAAGTGGGTGGTCACCTCCTTAACCCAAGTAGCATCAGGGAACAACTGTTTTGTATTTATCCAGGTGTCACCTAGCAGAGTCAGAAACCTTTTTTTGCTGGCTGCCCTCAGGGCCTCTTACTCTTCCCTCCCTCTGGGCCTCTCCCCTTTGGCTTGGAGACTTTCCCAGTGAAGAGCTTTCACATGGAGCAAAAAAGCCTTGCTGATTGACCCCTCTTCAGTGGGAATTTGTGCCACTGTTGTCTTTCTCAGTGCTTCTCTGGCCACTCTTTTTTTGTTTGTCCCAACAGTCCTAGAGAAAGGGCCTTAGTTGGACCAAATGTGTTATCATGTGCTGAAAGAGTTATAAACTGTGGAAAAGATCACTAGGTTATAAATCAAAATTTAACCCTGTGGTTGCCAAAGGGGTGATGTTAAGTATCAGGATAATGTCTGAGATAGTGCAGGTATGCCTGTGTTGTCTGTCCCAGCCTATTGCATGTCAGTCCACCTAACAAAAAGTCTAAATTCTTCTCTGCTTGAAAAAGTGGAAAATCAGACTCAACTGTTTATGCCTAGCAGAACCTCTGTGTCCTCCTGTGTCATGTAGTGCATACAGAGCTGAATTCCCTGGAGGTTAGGGTGGGAACCCTACCATTTGCCCTGTGCTTCTACAGTGTGCTGTAGAGCCTGTAGCCTGCCCTGTCAGTGTCTAATTGACATTGTCTTCAGACAAGAGGATCTCAGTCACAGTGATTTGTTCCTTAAGGTATAAGACTTACCTACTTTAAAGGTCAGATTTTTCAGCTGGCAACTGGTATATTGCAGCTTATAGGAACATAACACAGTAGAGGTGTGAATGCAGCAGCTCTTTTGTTGAAAAGGAGAATAATTTCAGCAAGCAAATTCAGTTTCTGAGCATCTTTAGGAAATCCTACAATACAGTCTTCTGTGAAAAATGCCTCCCTGTGATTTTACATCTCCTTCTGTTCAAGTAACCACTTCAGATAACATTAAACACAGGAAAGTACAGACCAGCATAATACAAATCAGCAAGCAATAGGAAGCAATGTCTCCTACAGAGATGTATGCAGAAGAGAGAGCAGGATTTCACTGGTGTCACACAGAAAATGCCCAGATCCTATGGTGTTTATAGGAACGACTTGTGATAATTATTTGGATAACAGGGTGATATTTCTTAGAGTTAATCTCTGGACCTTCTGTTAGTAATATCTGTTCTCTCTGTATCAATAATATATAAAGGATTAAACACCACTGTTTTGAAATAACCTACATAGCTGAGAAGCAGCAACAGAAACCTTAAGTCCTGTAGAAAACGTGGTCAGTACTTTTCAGGGAAATGTCTGGAATTTTTGAAAGAAACTTAGAGCATCTTATGGCACTGTTAAAAGAGAATGCAGATTCCCTCACATCTGGCTCAGTGTTTTGATCACATAACAAGCTTCCCTTTTGCTTTGGTGTTTATGCTAACAACTGGCCAGGGTGAGGCTAATAAACCTGCAGTCGTGGGATTTGATGGTGGGTGTCAGTCCCCTCAGTCCTCACCTGTGCTCACTGCTTCAGAGGCCTCAGCTGAGGCACAGCTGGCAAAAGTGGGAAATGACTCTTAAGCAAGGAGTCTATGGCAGCAGCACCTGTACCTTCCTCTGGAGCCCCTCCAGCTCTTGAACAGGCAGGAACTAAGAGATCCCATTTCTAGCAGTTTGATACCTGAAGAGAAAAAGTGCTTCCTAGAAGGAGATGGAAGGATGGAGTCCAGAAGGACAGGAATGGACTTGGCACAGCCATGCTAGATTGCATGTTACTGCAGGGAATAGGAAGCTGTTCACTGTCCCAGCTGTTCTGCACCGGGAAATCTGAGAGGAGAACTTTTAAATTCTTCCTGCTATATTTTGACAAAGGTTCAGTTGGTAATTATTTGAACTCATGTTTTTTCAATTTCTCTTTCTTTTCTCCTTTCATTGAAGACCTGGTTGGTTAGGTCATTGAAGGAATCATTTCTGGAGAAGCATAGCTCATTGAGTGCCAAAGTAGTTTAGTTAATTTTCCCAGGTTTCTGAGTGGGTTTTCAAAGTGATCTTTACTAATGATCCCTAAAGATTGAACCTGATTCTATCTGCTGTTAAGCAAAGACTGTTAGAAGTGCTATAATAAAATGCAATGATAAGCTGAGTGCAAATATATATACATATATATAAAATAATAATTAAAAAAAATCTTAAGGCCAACAGAACTTTGGAAAAGAAAAGCTGTGGAAGGCATTGGAGATTGCTTTTACACTTTCCTCTGCTAAAGCTGGAGCCTAATTCAGTTCTCCCTGAATGTAGAAAAGAGCTAGGACTGCATTTGGCAGCCCATGAAGTATGGGCTTATTCTGTACAGCCTCATCTAGCATACCAGAGAGTGAAGGACAGCATAGCCAGATTCAGGCTAACAACTTACAGGAGAGCATACCAGTCTCATCACTGTCTTTTTAAAATTTATTTCCCCACCCTTCCCTCCCACCCTCCCAAGAAATGCTCATTTGCACACTAATGACTTTTTGTAAAAAATTGATGTCACAGATATCCAAGGCTGAAAACAGTCTGGAAATTCATGTCTATCCTTCACCAACTACTAAGAAAAGGTAGAGACCAACTCTTGCAGACCTTCGTGAAAGTGGCAGCCTAGACTCTCAGAAGGTCTAGAGCATGCACTAAAGTCAAAGAATTCCTCTTAGTGTTTGTCAGCTCTTCTGATCTTGCTTTGGGATCCTAATTTTTTCCATGCCATAGCTAAATCTTGGAGATTTGAGAGATAAAAGAAACTAAGCTCCAGAAAAATCTCAGAGCCTTAGCAGTTCTGACCAAATAAGGTTGTACCTTATGACTGAGGTCCAGTCCTGTTCGAGATAGCTTATTTAGGCCTGTGGGGAAAATAAGTAACCTTCTGGGAAAGGCAGTTTGGTCCTAAACTGTCAGCCATTAAATACAAGAGTATTTTGCCAGCAGAATAGGAGAAGCTACTTCCAATAAAGCCAATCAAAAGCAATTTCCCTGCTGAAAGGTGGCCTACCTGAGACAGAGCAGCCTGCACCAGCTGCACGCCACTGCTGTCAGACTTGGCCGGGTCTGTCAATTAAGGGAACACAGAGCAATCTGTGAGCGCTGAAAGGGATCCCTTCAGAGCCCTCCGCGGCTGAGAGACAGGCCCATTGTCTGCATGCATGTCTCACATAGTTTCAGAGTCCTGATAAGCAGGCATGCCATGAAAAACTACATTATATGGAGAGCTCGGGAATACTTTGTCTGGGGGTAGATGAGAAGGGGGGCGGGAGGAGAGGTAACACTGCACCTTTGCATTGTGGGAGGTGGGGCAATGAAAGACGTCGCATTTGGTGGTCCCCCAACATAACCTGCTTTCTCACAAACTCTTGTTGAATGATGAAGTCGTAGTTTCCTCTAATTCCCCTCCTCCCCTCCATCCTTGTCATTTCTTCTGGAGCTCAGAAACCAGTTGGGAAATTACGGCAGCACTGAGAACACAAACAGCTTAACCACCTTCAGCTGCCGCCTTGCCACATATTGAGAGTCCTTTTTCCTGTGAATCTCTGACCCCCAGGGTCTACACGTCTGTGGGCAGGGAAGAGTGAAGACTTCAGACTTCCATGTATGCATTGTAGAGAATGTAGAATAGGATATATAGACACAGCTCCTAGGGGGAGGAATAAGAGGTTCCCTCTGATTAAGAGGAATAATAATTCCGTCACTAGCTGCTAACAAATGTTTGCTTTAATTTTCGTCAGCTTCTAGCCTGGTGCCTGGATCCCTTGGTGCAGATGGGCGCTTTACATTTCCTAGGTACAAACCCAGAAGAGCTGGTGCTCTTGGGCGAGCATGTTTTAAGACTACAACAGGAGGTTCTCTTAGACTCCACTGCTTGAACTTGGGAGTACCTAAAAAGGTTAGTACGTGCAAAAATGCCTGCATAACAAAGCCATTAAAAACAATCTCTAGGTTGCTTTTATACTACCTTTTTAGGCCACTAAGAATAGAACGATAAGGTTCAAGCAGAACACTCTCTTTAAAATAAAACATACACTATGTAAAGCTAGCTTTCTGCATGCTTGGGAGAATGTGAAGATTGTACTCTGTGTGATAGGATGCAAAGAAATGTACACATGGGAACAAGCAACTCTGTTACTAATGCAGTAGCATGATTAGGAAAGAACCAATGCTGTCGTTAAACCAAGAACATGAAGAATGGCTAACAAGTGACTTTTCCTTTCTCCTTTTGGCTGAGCTCTTTTTCTGCACTCACTGAAGCTGATAGTCTTCATGTTTAATTTTAGTTGCAGGCATTCTAGATGATCTTCATTCAGTGTTTAAGCCAAAGTTTGTTGTGGACCATGCCTACTTTTGACTGTCACAGGCATGTTGGACAAAAGCCATTTCTGATAAGGTAGTTAAATTTGTGTACCTACCAAGGGATGAGCCTGGCCCATATTCTTCAGCTTTCATATCAGTGTTTTGGCAGTACAGAGAGCTGCCAAAGAGAGGATTGGATTTCTGATCATTCAGTCATTAGTCTTGAGCAGCTATACCCTTGTCAGGCTTTAGTGATTTGTCTGCAGCTCACCCAGTGTACAGTGACACTCCAGGAGATGGCAGGTCCTGGTTTTTCCCAGTAGGGGAATATGTCTTGGCTCAGCATATTTGATAAGAAAAATTAATGAATTTGTTATGGGATGGAAGCTCCTCTTTCATCTCTGACTTGGTGAGGCTCATGGAAACCCATCTTTCTTTTCATGTTAAATAAAGCTCCCACCATGGTGCCAAATCCTACTGTCTATTTTCACATTCTTCACTGCATGCACACTTGCACCATATTATCAGTCCTGGATACAGTTGTTGTGCTGACATATTTGACTTATTTTCAAAGATTTTTTAATACTTGTGTTTATTCTGTATTTTAATTCTTTCTGTTTTTATATATATACACATACACACTTAAATTGACAAGAGAGACTGGCCTTGCTTTAATCTCTTCTCAATTCTTCAAACCAGAGACCTTGCTAACATTCATATTAATTTCCTAAAACTGTGTGTTTTCCCCACATCCTCACGTAAGGACAATTCATGACCTTTCTCCCTGCCAAATGCTGGCAGACTCTTTTCTGAAGCACATTAGAAGCCCACAGCATCCACTGAGTCACAATGTAGGCTTTAAAGGGCACCTTGAAGAACCTTGTAACTTCCTTTGCTTTTTTCTCTCTTGGTGTTTTTTTGGGCCTGTTGAATCTGAGTCACTCTTGATGAGGGAAAGATAAGTTGAGGCATCCCACAAAACTGCCAGCTCTTTTCAACAAAATGAACTGTCTCTTTTGAGTGGCTTATATAAAGATAGTCCTAGCACAATCGTCACATTGCATTTTTACTTGCTTCAAAGAACAGCGGACTAATTAAGTGAAGATATTTAGCAGATTGTCATCAGGAGGCAAGTGAACCACTCAGGGAGATGAATGGGGTAGTTTGTGCTTCTTGGAATTGTTGTTTCAATATCTTGTCAGGCTTGAGCAGATACCAATGGCTTCAGGAAGGGTACACATTCAATCTTTCATATATGTTCATATATGAAGAGCAGAAGGGTAGGTGTCAAATTGATTCCTGGTGTATCCTGGTGTAATTTCAAGGTACAGAAGCCCATTTCTCCTCTTTGCTGTGCTGTTTGTACCCAATTCATGAGCCAGCGCTCCATGTTGGAGCTGTGTATCACTAGCTCTGTGTAACAATCTTCCCCTGCTCTCTTCAGTTTTTGCTGTGCCTCCTACAGGCAGGTATGAATAACTGGGTGTTTGTGTATCTTTTGGATATGTACATAGGGTATCGTAAAAGGAAACGTTTTCCCTTCTACCACAGAAGAGGAGCTGCAGAGGCTGCACGGTCTCGGTGTCTTGCAGAAAGTATACTGCTAGACATCTGCTCCTTGGAGCCCCTGAGACCCCCCTGTGGTTTAGAAAGTGGAGACCTTTGATCTGTGGTTTGTGTGGGAGAGGTAGATGGTGCTGTGGTTTGCAAACAGCCAATGGTTCTCTCTTTCTTTCAAAGAAAAAAAATAGTGCTGGTGTGTGATGATGCAGGACATAATGTGACCAGTTGGGAGTACGCAGTATGATGTGGTTTGCTCTGCAAGCTGCAGTTCACCAGTGTCATGGTATAATTTTAAGAAAAAGTGACAGTGTCTTTAAGCCACAAGCCTCCTTTAGGGGCAGCAGGGAATGGCCCAAAATCAGCAATAAAACCCCATGAGCTGAAAATTTCTGTCTGCATCTCTCCAGGGCGTATAGCAGTTGTTCACTGCAGGCAAAAGTGCTCTCCCTTCTTACACCGACTTGTCTGTAGAAGAGATACTTGTCCATGGGCACCTACCCCATCAGGGGTCCTGTGGCACTGCCTTTTGCAAGTTTAAAGTTCAAAGGAGTATGACTGCCATTATCTCTAATGACCCTGGAGGTTATGTTCACAGTTTGGGTAAGGACTGCTGAGAAAATGTTGAGTTTGATCAGGGACTGCTGTGTGAATGTTTGTGTCCATCTGGGGAGGGTGGCACTCAGAGTACACAGCTTTGAAGGAAAAGAGTGGAGCTGTGCTTGTTCCTCTACAATTTTGTGAAAAATGATGTGCAACAGTCCCGTGCTTAGAATATAAAAATCTGGTGCACTGTACTAACCAAATACCCAATTTCCACATGATCTGGTCTCCCTACAAAGTGAAAATTTAAGGAAGGGAATAAGAACAGGATGGATATACAGTGAACACTCTGCTCTATGGTATCTAGAAATCAGAGCTGAGAGATTTCTTGAAATGCAGAATATATTGGACTCATAATGACTGGTATTCACTTCTGGATTAATATCAGTTCCTTGGGCAGCAAGTCTGGCAGCATTTGAAAGCTAAAAAGGAGAAGCTGTGTTGGTAGGGGAGGAACTAATGCTCAGACCTGTAACAATGTGAGCTCTGCCAGGTATACTAAACTGAGAGACTCCAGCTGGGAAGGAGTAAGAAGTGAAAACATGTAAACCAACTAGATCCAAGAAACTATGAGACTGAAAGCGGATGGGCTGTGGAGCAGGTATTCCTTGTAGATACTATTTTTGTTTTGCCTCAATGTTCAAGAACCTGATCAATTTCCCTCTGACCTCTTGTATCCTGTCTCATGAGGTGGCCTCACAGCAGCTTAGGATGATGCTGGGCTATGTTCTGCCATCTTCAGTAGTGGGCACTTGCACAGTACTGCTGCAGCCCTTTCAGCAGTAGCCTGTTCCCAGTGTGCTTCAGCATTGAGGACATACCTGGTCTGGCTGTCTGACATCCACTGCAGGTACAGGACAAGTGGTTCTGCATGTGGCCCAGGAACCAGGCACTGCAGCAGCTTGCTGGAGCCACTTGCCGCAGCTCACCTGTAGCTTGTGTGAGAAAGGCCTGTCTTAGGCACTAAAACCCGAGTTTGATGCCTTCTAGAGGCATGGCCAGAGTTAGAGGAATGGGATTCAATGGGATTCTTACAAGAATTGGTACTTTTTTTTTTTTTTAATCAGTGGTGTTCTGTAAAATCCTACCCTCAGGGCTTACAAGTGAGTAAGGAGTGGAGGCCTAAAATTTTTGAATGTGTTTTTTGTTAAATCCTTAATAGCTAGGTGACTCCCACTTATCATTGCTTCTTCAGAGCTGCTGACATTTCCAAGGAACACTGGCAGGTCAGAAAGTCAGCTTGGAGAAGCTGAGCTGCTTCTTTACAACATTACACTCACCCAGGCTGGTGCTTTATAACTCTGTCTTTAATGATTTTCTCAGCTATTTTTCCTGGTACTGGCGTAAGGCTCACTGAGGTCTATAATTCCCATGATTGCCCTTAGCACCTCTTTTAAAAGAAGTGCAGAGTTTTGGCTCCACTCCAGCCTGATGGGAGAGTGGCTGTTTTTAATGATAAATTGAATTATTTTGTTAGTAACTTCTATGAACTATGATTTTTTTAGGGTGTTTGCATAAATGCCATCTGGTCCTGGAGGTTTTTTATTATTTAATTTTTTAAGTTATGTTATTATGTCTTTTTTCTTCTTTTTGAGTTTCTGTCTGTCTGTTCTCAATATATCTGGCTTTGTGTGTCCCCTACTACTATTGCTGCTATTTGTGGTTACACTGTTAATATAATGTGGTCAAGGTACCCAGATCTCACACTGGAGATCTTCTGTGTTAAATACTTTACATGTATCCAAACTAAGAGTTATTACCTAGGGGACTTTGTGGACAGGGTAAAGATAAATTGAGCCTTTATCTAATTTTCTGGCATGGGGTGAATGAGAAGTTTACTCAGGTCAGCTAAGCCAAAAATAACCTTGTGCAAATGTATCTGAGTTCAAGACCATTGCCTGCTGGTGGCAGTCCAGAATGAGGGGTCACAAGCCTAGGATTCCACAGCTTTGATGTTCTCATATTCTAGTCCTGTATTTTAACTGCAACACCACATTTACCAGACTCATTCTGTTTTCCTGCATAGTTTGAAAATCTTGATTCCTGTGACTCGTAGTAGGACACCCCTGTAAAGGCATCCCCCCTTCACAATCTTGTATTTCTGACTGTGTCAGAGCAATAAGGTACCCAAAATGTCATCAGCCAATTGACATTGTTTAACAACTCATTACTTAGGAGAAACTCTAGGCTTCCCTCTCACACAATTTCTGTGTTCTCACCTCACTCCTGCTGTCAGCATCTTCCTGAATAGAGTTTGCTAGAAGAGAATGAGCCCTACCCCATTCTCCTCTCTCTCCTGCTCCCAGCAGGCAGGCAATATGGCCGAGTGCAGTCTCCAGTGTCCCTTTAGTCACTCCTCTGCTGTCGGTGTCATAGGGCTAGTGTTTAAGCATTTTCACGCTGGATTTGAAATGAGATTATAGACTGGTCCACTCAATTGACTTAATGGATTTTAAGAAACTAGATCCTATTAATGCAGTCAGTGCCCCAGGGTGCCTCTCCTACTGCAGACAAGATAATCTGCCATGCAAATTAAATCCTGCCTCAAGATGCAGGGCCTGCTTAATGTGATCCATTACACAGTTTACTTGTTTATATCTAATATTGTAACAGGAATAGGCTTACGAGCAGCAGGGCTCAACTGAATAGAAGAGTAAATTACCAGGAAAATGAGGTTTTAGAGCCTCTCTCTCTTCCTTTCTCTCAATCCCTCCTTTCTTCACTACCTCCCTCTTTCACATGTGAAAACACATTCCTCTTCTGCTTTTTGCATGTAAGGAATAATCAAGGAAAATAATATGCATGTGAGTGATGGTTTCTGCTTTTGTTTACGGAGGTGTAAATAGGGAACTTAGCCAGGAGAGCTGAAAAGGATCAACAAAACCTTTATGGAGAGGTTAATCTTTATTTAGCTCTGTTGTCCAGTCTGCGTGGGATTTTGGAATGGGGTATTCTGAGTACTCCCTTTTACTTCAGAAACTTATGGGTGAGATTTCAGCTTTCTCCAATGAAGTCACGAGAACAGACATAGGTGGCAATGGTAGATAGGAATACACAGAGGCTAGTCAAACTGTAGGACTGGGTTTGAATTCAGGAAGGAAAAAGCAGAGATATCAGGTTTGGGCATTCTGAGGGAAAGAAGTCAGTCTAAGGAGAAGTGGTTCAGCAATGTCACAGACTTCTAACAGAAGTGACTCAGGTCCATATAGGGATATATGCCAAGAAAGATTCTTGTATAAGTGATCCTTTCAAGGGCAGGAGAATGAATTATCTGATCTCTCATTTTTATGATAAGCTTATGTTAAGGATCTTGAGATTGGGACCCATAGGTTTAGGAACACTGACGTTATATTGGAAGAGACAGCTTTTTGTATATGATGAAGTCACTGGCTTATCCTGGAGTCCCTGGGATGAGGATGTGGAGGACCAAAGTAATGTGGCAGTATACACAGCATGAATAAAAAAGAGGAAATGAATGGAAGGGTCTGCTTGAATGTTTCAAATTGTAGGTGACTGCTATTAAGAATAGATGAAGGTCTGATTCCCCTTTGCCTTTGTCCAATGGCCAAGTGAAGTCTCAATTCAATTTCCACAACCAGATCAGTTTTCTGGTAGGGGGATATCAGCAGACTGCTCTGAGTACATACAGACTTGTATAAGCTGTCATACAGCCACTGTCCCAACAGAGTATGAGTGCCATGCAGGCAGAGTGTGGCTGTGTTGCTTTAGCTGCACTAGGGGCTGTAGGCACAGTGATGAGTTGTCCTCTCTTCATATTCCTAAAGGAAATGGATGGTTGTGATACAGGAATGTAGTTCTGCTGTGATTTTGTGCAATGGCTGTAACGGATCCTAAGATCTGTGGAATTTCTGAGTGACAGAAAAGTCTGAGTCCAAGGCAGGAACATATTTGGAGTGATTCCTTAGGACTTGACACAGTCTGTAGCAATAGAGGAGTGGCTGTCTGCAAAGGCACACTGTGGACAGACCCAGAACTGTCCCTTGCACAGGAAGGAAAGTGCACCAGGCTACTTCACTTTCACGGTACCTTATTTGATCTATTTCTGCAGTGACAGGAGTCATCTCTGACAAGACTCAAACAATAATTTGCAGTTCCTGTCATTCACATAGACTTTCTCATTTATCTCATGTAAAGCAGCTATTTCACCAAGCCTCAGTTTACAGTCTGTAACAGTGTCATCTCTTCAGTCTTCTATGCATGTGCAGTCCCAGCATGGGGACTGCGCCTTTGGTAGTACCCAGAGCTATGTGTGATACAGCTGGCCCTGCACACCCAAATGCTCTTGGCAGAGAGTTTATTCCCATGGACAGCAGAGAGAGGTAGGTGAGCACCAGCAGCATATATGGTGATGCATGGTTGAGGCCTCATAAGCTGGTGCTGCCTTCAGAAAAGGTCTCTGTGCCAGGTAACAGCACTGCCTTGAACCAATACTTTTGCCATCTCTACTGATAACACCTCATGCAGGAAGAGAAGTAAGGGGAGGAGGGAAGGGAAGTGTTGTTTTTTTAACTTAATTTAAAGCTTTTTATGAGATTTTCACAGCTGTGATCTTATCAGGGTTTGGCTATAGAAATTAAAGCGGCAATTATATTTTCCCCTTCCTGGAATGTAAAATAAAGTCTTGTGTAAAATGCATTAAAAACTGGAATGTAAAAGTGTAATTAATGTGGAGCAAAAAGCACATTGCGTCATTAACTTTTTTATTAATATTCTCACGCAGTGCAATTTCAAAGCTCAGTGCCACTCCATTTCCCCCAGTGAAATATCTCCCACTCTTTCATTGCAGCTACCTTTAACCTCATCTTTAATGGGATGACAGCAGCTTTTCTCTGGAATTACATCTCTGCTCATCCATCTGTCCCACTAGACCCTTTCTCCTTCCACTTAGGGTTCCTATCAGATTAGGGTCCAGTTTTGTTCCTAATGGAAAAAGAGAGGGACAAAAGCGTGAGATTCATTTGACATCTGTAAAGCAACAATGGAGATGCTTACTTATCTGGAGGAAGGCTAAGGAGTAGAATTCTTTCTTCTGCTGAGCTAGAGGAGCAAGGCTTCATATTCCAAAGGTGCTGCAAGATGTCTTGCTTGCAGCTCACATCTCTAGAGATCATTCTAGATCTATTTCCCCTTGCTGTGTTTAGGCCAAATCTTGTACACAGTAGTTGCCAGGTGCCATCTGGGTACTGACTTAGTTTCCCTTATTTTGTTGTCTCTACATGCAGCTAGTATTTTTCAGTTGCTACTGTATGAACAGAGGACTCCTGCTTTCCCTGAGATGTCAATCCAAGCTCTTTGTTCTACCCCTGTAGCATCAATGAGAAGTTTAATGTATAGTCCTTTCAGGATGATTAGTTTCCCAGTGCAGCCAATGGCACAGAAGGAAGAACAGGACTGTGAGGAATTCTTGCTGAAGTCAGGAGTGGTTTGAGTGGCAGAACTTTAGTCCAATATGCAGGAAGCAGACTGAAAGGTCTATTTGCAGTGAAATAATAAGCTCATCAGTTGTAGTGTGTCATGTGCCCTACACTGTTTTACAAGAGAGGCCAAGGGATAAAAAAGATCTAGATTCACCACTCAATTCTTTCTCATTTTTCTGGGCTCCATTCAGCTCTGGAATGGGCAGACATCTCTCAAACTTGTCTTTTGAAGGCTTCTAACAGTTTGCCTGTCAGAGAGACAAATGATTTGTTCCCTGCTTTTTAAGCTTAGCTCCTATCTTACTCTCATTTCATTCTAATTTGATGCTAACTTACAATTGAAAATCTGAGTTTTAGTCCCTGCAATTATCACTAGGATTGAAGTAGAAGCAGGACTTTTAGAGCTACCAGCTATTTGCTTGGTTTTGAAATATGAGTTTAGCCCAGGGTATCCAGGTATGTATTCACAAATGGTTCATGATATCAGATCCAAAAGATTCTGCCTGTGTTTCCTGGTAAAGATGGGACATACACAACACCTAGACTGTATTGAGTAAGATAGGACATTTGCTGCATCTGATGACTTTATCAGATCCCTGATGGATATTGTAGAATGGGAGTACATGCTCATCCATCCATCCATCTCTGTAGAATTCCAGAGCTCACAAGTTGGTTAGATCTTAGCCTGGTCCTAGGAAATGGCTGACAGTTTGCTTGCATCTCACTTGAAGTATTTACGACGTGACTGTGGCATTTTCAGTTAAGTCACGACCAGTAAAGTGGAGGTGTATGAGTCACCTCATGTCAGAAAGGAGAAATTTGGAGAAAGGAATTTTGGCCTCTACAAGTGAACAGGATAATTTGGATGCTGTGTATAGAAGAGAAGCCTTTGGTGAGTCTTCAGAAAATGCTTTCCCACTTTTCACCTACACTGCCATGAAAGGGTAACTTATTTGTAGGGCCATGGCCATGAGTTTTCTAGAACAGTAATGTATAGAAGGAAAATAAAATATAGCCTAGTCCCAGAGATCTTATAAAATGCTCTGCCTGGGGAAAATTCCCTTGGAGTACGTGATCAATGCTGTACTGTTAACTGGGCTTTCTCCAAAGATCGGAAACAGCTAATAATGAAGAAAAGCTGTCCTTGTTTGTTAGCCTGGGGTAGAATCCTAAAATCCACTGAGTATGAGCTGGTATTCATTGTGATCTGCTGTTTGTCTGAAGAAGACATCTGATAGTGTCAATCAGACTTCCCATTTATTGATTTTTCAACTGCTTGCTGAACAAACCCAGTGCATTTCACAATGCATTGCCAATACTATCAGCATCTTAGTGGGAGCTGTTGTTCACATTTTGACTGAAATTATTATTGCAATTGCTTTCAAATTATAAAAAATTTAATTTAATGAAAACCATCTCTATGGAAATTATACTGGGTTCAGATTAATTATGTATGCATTTCACACATCTGTGATTCTGAGGTCCTGTACTCTCAATTTCATAATTCCTTTTCTTAAGGCTTTTTCTGCAAAAAGTGTCAGGAGGTAAAATGAGTGTTTACCAGTCATCTATCACTTTGCTGTTTTTGAGGTTGTTGATTAGGTTGATGTTTACCAGCATCCTGGGACTGGACTTGAGGACAACTATGCACTGTGTACTTGCGTGGTACTTTACTTCATAGTGTTTGGATTCTTGTAATCCCTTGTCAGTGAGAGCCAGCTACCTGTCAGGCGTTACTACATCAGGTACACCAGGATTAGAAAAATTACTTATGACATGAGTGTTTAGCTTTAGTACGTTCTCATAAAGCTAAGTGTGGGAAGAGGAAATGTTTGGCTTCAAACATATGATATTTTTTATAAGATGGTTATGTTATTCCATATCATCCACATTACTGCTTGTCATAGCACTTTCTTTTTTTCCCCCGCTGGAATTCTGCTCACCTGTGGCCTATATAAAATAATTTAGAGATGCCTTTAAGATTTCTCAGCTCCCAAATGAACAATACAATTCTGATAGTACTAAGACACCAATTTTAGAGAATCTTAGTGACAGAAATGCTTTACCTTATTCTGTGCTCTGTGGTTGGAAGCATTCATTCCCAAACTCTGTGTTAATAATATCAGTCAAAATGTAGTTTTTACTCCAGGACATCGTTGTCCACAATTTGAGACAAAGTTATTAATTTTAAAATGAGGCTATACATTAATTTTAGTTATTAAGGTATTGATTTTAAAATGAGATATACACAATTCAGCTCTGGACTTCTGTTAAATGCCCTGGAGATTGGTTCAGTGACCAGCAGAACCCATACTGCTATACTGCTTCATTTAAAGTATGTCTTTATTTTAAAGTGTTTGTTGGGGCAATGGCAAAATGGAATTATTGGTCACTTCAGAGAACACCTATTAGAAAAAAAAAAAGGTTAAAAAAGAAAAAGTGCACCTAGTCCCATCATCATTTTCTTGCATCCATCTAATTTTTGTTGTGCCAAAGAGGCATATGCTGCTCTTTTCAATATTAAATGTTATGCTGTAAAATGACAATGTCACTACCCTCTTTGATATTGCCACTGACAGATTAATTCTGTGCTTACTGTCCTAATGCCTACAGGGGTATTGCCTTTAGCTCTTTTATTTTCATGCTATTTTATTGAGATTTTAATTTTATGTTTTTTGGACAGTTCTGCAGAGTGGTGTTGTAGGGTACTGGTTCATACAGCTCATTTGGGAATGTATTCCTTGCAATTTACCCTTTGTTGGCACCCCTTTGTATGCTGAAGGATGAATATTGATGGTGATTTCAATTTTATCACGATCTACCTGCATGCTTTTCTGCTTTTGCTGGAGGGTATGTTGTCTCTCTTAAATGGGATTTACATATTTCATGCTCATTCAGCCCAGTAGCTTTTGCTCTCTTCACAATTGCCTTGAGCCTTTGATCATTTTCTTCTGCTGTTTTACCCCAGCTTAAAATGCCATCTGTATCCATACCATCAACAGTTTGTTGTTCTAGTAACAGCCCAAATGGCAGTCTGCAGAAACAGCATTTCTCTAAAGGAGTGTGCAGTCTGCACAAGCGAGAGCACTGTTTTTTGAATACTGCTGATGTATCTATTGTAGATTGTCACATTTTTTTCTTTCTGCAATACTTTTCATCTTGCAGGCAAGAAAATCTATTCCTTTTTACTAACTTTGTTAGTTACCAGTTAGTCTCTACAGTAGTAAAAGATTCTTCATCCTTGTCCCACAAAAGCCAAGGCGTTTCCTCATTTTGATGATTCTTCTGGTTACATTATGATTTGTAGTTTATTTTAGCTTTTGATTTAGCAGTCATAGAATTTGAGATAGCACAGCTTTTCCACTTGTATTACTTACTGTGCTCATTCTGGCTCCTTGTAATAGATCTTTGACTCTTTTTTGGTAGTTTGGCTTCCTGGCTCTCCAGTTAATATATTTGCTGTGTAATAGCCAAGTTTGTACTTTTTTGTATGTTATCGTGTGCTTTTTTTCCTTGGTGGTGTTGCAATGAATATTGAAAGTTGTATTCTTCCCAATTTATTATTTTTCTATGTGATCCTGCCTTCACTTTTCCCCTGTCTCTTATTTTGGTCTTTAAAAGGAGTTATTTATGGTTGTTTTGATAATATATTGGCTTAAACTGATCTGTCCAGCTGAAGACTATCAAATATATCTCAATTGTTCTGAAGCTGGTAAAGCGTTCATCTTAAACATCACTGTGTCCATACCACCTTGGAGGAATTTGGAGGGCTCTGGTGGTACCCTCCTGTCCCTGCCTGTTGCTGGTGACTGCTTTATCTGCTGCAAGGACTAATCCAGAGTCACACACTGGTTCTGTGCTATCAGAGGTAGCCTGAAACCTGGCTTTGGGTGGGAGGCTGGGCATCACCTGCAGACATCAGGGGTGATAGAGCCCATTGCAGTAGCAGAATGGTTGTGCCTGTCTGATACAACATAGCAAAACTCTTGCTTCTTCTACTTGGAAGAAGTGGTGACCAACTACTTTGCCATTCACTCCTCTCTCCTTCTAACCCTTGCTGGAAATCAAACTTTAGGGCAAAGAGCAGTAGGTCTGCCTGCACCAGCTGCCTACTACAGCCCTGGTGACAGCCATATCCAGCAGACACAAAAGCTGTAAAAAGGGGCCTATCTGATGAAGGCAGTAGTTGGGGATGTGCTGGCAGAGAGGTGGCCTTTCAGAACAGGAGTAATGAAATGCTTATTAGATTAAAGTGGCCACCTTCAGATGCACTTGGGAGCAGATGGGAAGCTGGTACAGTACCCAGAGGACAGGTGGGCTGTACTTATGCCAGGTTGCTTTTCTAAGCAGGTGACTCCAAGCAGAGTCTCAGAACTAGCTGAGGCTCTCCAGGGGTCCTTGAGGTGTTTCACTGTTTTTGTCCTAGCAGGAAGGAAATAGAAGCCATGCATACACAGTGCAAAGCTGCATTAACAGCTAGGCAGACAGCTGCCTGCTTTCAGACTAGAGCTGTCCTGAACTGAGCAGTACACTGTGCTTCCAGCAGGGCAGCTCGGCATAGAGCCCTTGCTGCTGCCAAGTGCTGGGAACTTCTTGGTAGTGCTGTGTATTTGTACTTTCTCAGCTGAAGATCAGCAATGGCCTTGGAAAGGAAGGAGCTCCTATTTATTAGTATGGCCTTGCTGTGTAATCATTTGTGAACTGCCAGCATTTAGGGCCTTATCCAAAATCCACTGGGACTGTAGGAATCTTGAGCTTTTTTGGAGTAGGTATTAAGTTTTCCCTGTGCCTGCCAAGTTTCCCTGGGTAGAAGCAGCAGTGCTTTCTGGGTTCTGTGTGCAGCTGCAGATCTGAGCTGTGCTGTGTGCCAGGGTGGCTCCAGCATACAGTGGTCAGATGGCCCGGAGGTGTTAAATATAGAACTGTCAGTGGTGAACAGAACCAAGATAAAGGGATGCTTCATGGCCAAATCATTTTGTAGCTAAACCTATCCACTGCCTGGAAAATACATACACTTTTGAGGCCAAGTGCTGGCTTCTGAGCTAAACCTGTGCTCCAGACACTTGAAAAATGTCTGGTCACTGTTTTTCATTAGTAAGAGTCATAATACCTTCCCATTTACATCATTCTAAGATACATATGCTCAGCTCAGTAGCTCCATGAACAAGGATGGGAGACTTAAATGGTGAGAGATTTCCATTTTCCTCGTCAACACTGTCCCCCAAAGAACCCTCAAACTGACTGAAATTATGTGGAAGAGAAATAGGGGTTCACAGAGAGGAGCTGGCTCTCTTTACAGGTGAGTTGAGTGTTGTCCAGGTAGGAAGAAAGCTAAATGTTCCCACCCGTCTTGCCACATTCAGAGCTACAGGGACAATTACTGATACACTACTTCCCTCAAAGACTACGGACATCTGGAAAGGAAGAACACCCTGTCAGAACAATTCATTAAAAAAGACAGCGATAATATTCTTTAAAACTGTTAACCAGGCACACTGGTAATTGGTTGAAGATATTTTCCTTACTTGGTTGCCAGCTCTCTTAAACTCAAGAGGTAGCCCTTGAGAACACACTCTATACATTGAGATGTACTTGGCTCAGACATAGTTACTGCCTTGTCTCCTCAGTGGTCATCAGGAAGGCTCATTTCATCATCTGCATGACCAGTAATGTGAGTGATGGAAACTTGGGTTCAAAAAGCAGTGCAAGTGGGTGAATTCTGTTCCTAAGAACTTGAGATAAGCTATCATGCTGGATCTTCTGTCTGTTCTGGCTGCTCTTGGTGGAAAAAGTAGCTTCTAAAAAAACAGTTAATCTTTATGTATATATAATCTCTTTGACACCTATCTCTAGTTTCCTCAAAACAATCTTAAAACTGGGGAATAAATTCAACCCATAGGCTGGGGAGCTGCTTATGGTTTCATCTTGTGCTACACTTAAGTGTTTTCTAGAGTAGTAGGTGCCTTTACAAAACAGGATGGCTACAGGGTCACCAGGTTAGTATGCAGTCTGTCACAACCACCACCTAACCTTGAAATAGACCGTGATACACTTTGAGACATGGGAAAATGTAAAATGAAGCAGAGAAAAAGCTCAGTTGAGCAAGGAAGGCTGGTAGAGCCTATTCTTGTCTTTTTTCTTCTCTGTCCCAGATGAGGATCAACAAACACCTGTTTGCTGAAGACCACTTTTTCCCTTCTCTCTTTCTCTCCTTCCCCCATTCTGGTCAGATACTTCATTTTCTTGTATAGAAATATACTTGGAAAGAGTCTTTAGGGAAGAGAGCACACCTTATTCTCTAAGGAAACTCCTTGATTATTGTGAGGTAATTTCCTTTGAATCTGTGCTGAAGTGCAGTGGAAGATTTGTCTATGGCCAGACTCCAAGTCCATGGTGAATGCAGACAGAGAGGATGGAAGGGCAGAATAAGAGAAAGAGGAAAGGAGGAAAAGGGGAGGCACTGTGACCCCTGCACTGAAGCCTTGTGAGCGTGGCAGAGACTTCTGTGTGTTTGTGTGGAATGGTGGCTGTTTAGATAAACAGATGGCAACAAATGGCATAAAATTATATACCCATAATGTCAGTTCATAACATTTTGTTCGACATACTTGATTTAATCGCTTAGCTGACGATTTTGCTTTTGGGCCCATATGGTGGCAAATGGCAAATGAACCCTCTTTACACAGCAACTCCAATCTGGCACTTTTATCACTGAGACTTAGAGAAGAATCCAGGAGGAGAGAGATGCAGATGGAAAATGAATGAGCAAGCAGGGTGGGGTACATGTGTGGGAAGAGGAGGTTTTGAAGGTGCAGCCACTGGAGTGTTCTTTGGGAGATGGAATTGGGGGGTGGTGGTAAAATGGGGAAGGGAGGTCTGGGGCAAAAGAAATCAGGGTATGCTATTTTTAAGAACATCTAAGAGATGAAACAAAGAATTTAGAAGGGAGAATTTGAGAGAATCTGTGGAGAGAAAATATATGAAAATATAAGAAGAATGGTGCCAAGAAGAAAGGAGAGAAGTAGACAAGGCGGGGATAGTAGCAGATTTTTAGGAAGTGTATTCAAAGCAAATCTACAAACATAAGTGAAATGAGTGTGAAACCAAGAGAACAAATTGATTGACTGGATTCTTCAAAGGAACAAAGTCATAGGAAATGTACCTGATGAAACTTGGTTTTCCTGTGCTGTTATCAATTTGGTACTCCTGAGAAGAGGTATCTTGAGAAGGGCAACACAACAGTGATGAGTGAGTTCCCATGGCAGATGACTTTGTCACCAAGATTGTGGTTATATCTGGCATGATTATGTATATTACAGTATTCTGACTGAGTAATTGCTTTCTTTAACTTAGCTTTTCCTAAGGTAGTAAGAAGGCTGGACCTTCACTTTGAATGTTTTTTCAGCCAGGGTGTGGTCTTGCAAAATGTTGAGGATTGTAAATTTGCCTGTCAGTTAGCGAACAGGGCAGTTTCCTCAGGCACGTCCAATGTGCCTTCATGTATTCACTCTGTGATGGTGATTTTCTTTTGCATGTGCCAAGGAGAACACAGAATAGGCAACCTTTGAAAGATGCTGCTTCAGTGACTAGGAAATAATCCTCAATAGGATGGAAGTGATATGATCTGGCAAGATTGAGAAGTTAGAAGTCAAATAAAGCTGAATATATACTTTTTGATAAGACCTTTTTCCTGGCATATCAGTATCCTCATTACTTATAGTGCAGAATGAAAAAAAAAAAAGAGCACTCACCAAAGTACTGAATCCAAAGAACTGGTCAATAAGGCTGGGGTAAATATATTTCCTGAGATTCTGAGAAGTGTGCTGCCGGTGAAATTTCATTGTGGCAAGGCACATGTCTCAGCATAATGATAAAATAAAAAGTCCAAAGACCACAAGAAATTTATCACAATTTAGGCAAGCTTCCTCCAATACCTCTTCCCCTTTTTTGTGTGTTTTCTGAGCCCTGTTCATTAGCGACTGGTTCTGCTCACTGCACTGTGTTGATCAGTCCAGCAGTTGACCTGGATCTGATTTGCACCATACGTGGGATGGCGAAGAGGGCAAGCTGCTGGGGAGTTTATAGCTCTTTTATGGGAAAGTTGGATCCTTCTAACCTACTGTTGTATATCTCTAATAACTGGAGGATCCAGCTATAGAAACTGAACTAGGTCCAAGTTTCTTCTGAGATGTCCTGTGCACATCTGGGAGTACTGAGCCCTCAGTTTCACTCTATTTCTTCTGAATATTACTTCATGCAGCTGTGGCTGGGACCTCACACTGTTCAACTATTTAACTTGCGACCAGTTAGTACCAATTTAAGACTTCTTGATTGATTGTGACTTACTGTAGTTAAGTCTAGATGTGGCTCATGTCTATCAGAAGGTTGGGGGTAACTCTAGTATTTGTAGTACCTACAAACCATCTCCTTCTGACAAATGTTAGTACTGCCCCTTCTGCCCAGCTTTCCTTTTTTCTGCTCCTGAACAACTGAAACTGCCTCCCAAACAATGCAGCCCAGCAGGCAGCCCTGTGGTAGCAGTTGGTGTGGACTGTGCTGTTCCCAGCCTCACTGGATCTGGTGGTGACTGGCTGCTAGGTAAGTCTCAAGTTTGCTGTCAGAATCCTCATTGGAGGCTTATGGGCTTCCAGGGTAAGCTCTGGAGCTTGGAGGTTGGTTTCCTTCCTTTCTCTCCCTGTCTTCTGTGTTCAGTTTCAGTGTCTGCAAACTACTTTGACACAGCTCCCTCCGTCTCCCTTACCCTCCCTCCCCCCCCGTTTATACCACCCCCCAGGCTCTTTACAACTAAACAGTTTGTCCTTTTCCCAACGTTTTGGAGAATCTGGGAACGTAAGTGCTCCAATAACTCATGTCTGAGCTCTCATTTACCCCCTGCCGGCATGGGGATGCTGCGCACCAGCCTCTCAGAATGCCAAATGAGTCGTGGCAGCCGCCTTGTCCCCCGCGCTCCCTGAGGCCAGCGAGCGGGACCCTCAGCCTTGCTGGGGCTGCTCAGAGACAGCCAGCCGGGCATCCTCGCCTGCTCCCGACTCTGCCAGTTCTGGAACTGGGAGGTGCTATGTGCAGGGCATAGCAGGTGACTCCACTGGTTTAACTTTTTGGATATGAGGAGAGAAAGGGGAAGGTTAGGTCCCAGAGCTTAAGAAAGAAGAGTTTTGTAGCTTGGATAATAAGTGGGGGCTTCATGCAAGGAAATACACCTTTTATGTTTGGCTCTGCCACTGGTACATCACATTGTCTTGGCTCAGTCGCTTAGCTTCTGCCCATCTCAGTTTCTCACATTATCTGAAGGACAGAAGAGCATTTTTTTCCCACCATCCCCATGCAGATGTGAATTTCACACTGAGAACTGATGCAAAATGTTTTGAGATCCTTGATTTGAGCAGAGCAGACTATGATGAAAACCAGGATAGGAAAAGACATCAACAGCTTTTGGAAAAGTGGGGATGCTTCTCATGTGCTGGGCTTTCCAGTTGATGGACTGGATAGCTCCCCAACATCCTTCGAAAACAACTGAGGGTGATTTAGGGTTCAAATCCAGTCATGGTAGGGCTTGTTTTAATCTATAGGAAAAGTTTGAAAACGTGGGTTTTTTCTAACATCATATCTTCCCTCTGGCTCTGACTGCATCAGCTGCTTTTTATTTGCATCATCCTGCTGTGTATGTCTCCCCTTCACTGTTCTCCGAGTACGCTGGTGTTCTCCCCAAGTGGTGGGTGTTGTTTTGTTTGGATTGTTTGTTGTTGTTATTTTTGTTTGCTTGGTTTGGTTTTTTGTTTGGGCTTTTTTGTTTGGGTGTTTTTGGGTTTTTGTTTTTTGGTTTTTTTTTGTGACTAGACATGTTTCACTACCCACCCAGTTCTGAGGCTGTGTCTGTTCACTTAAGGAGTACCATCCCCATTTTACAGAAGGAAGCATGGCACAAAATGGCCTGGGGCCATTATTCACCTCTGGTTTCTGCCCAAAAGTAGTGATTCAATAGACAATTCTCACTCCTGTGAACCTGTAAACTCATTGTGGTGCTACCGGCACCGGCAGGTGGGTTATCAGCTGTACGGTCCCGGAATGCCAGCCCATTTCCTCTGTCACCTTGTCTTCGGGCTGGCTGCTCGGCTGCATTGGACCCCACCCCCGATGTGCGTTCCTGAGGGGTCGTGCCGGCAGCGAGCGCTGACCCCCAAGCTGTCGGGTTTTGTTGCCATGAGGAGGCGGCTCCTGATCCGTCCCTGCACGTCTTGCAGCCCCCTCCCTTAGGGGTGCAGGTGCTGACGGGGATGTCGGGCGAACAGCCTGCTCTCAGCTCTCCCTGAGGCGGGATGAAGCTGCCCTCCCTGGAGCCTTGGGAGTGAGCGGATCAAATGGTCTCCCTCCAGAGCCCTGGCTCAGGCTCCTCCCTGCTCTTTTACCAGGATTCCCTCGGGAGCGGGGAGGTGCCCAGCAGTCAGGGCATCATTCCGTCTTCGGAGCGCGGCAGGGCTCGGTGCTGGAGCCTCACCGCGGTGTCACTCACCTTCCTTCCCCCTTTCGCTCCCTGCCTGTGGCCCTGGCAGGCGACGGGAAGTGCCAAGGATGAGAGCAGGTCCCTGGTGTCTCCTTTAGCTGCCATTGCAGTTAAATTAGAACGGAGACCTGCAAATAAAGCCCCCCCTCCCCTACACCCCCCTCTCCGCTGCCAGAAGCTCTGCATTTCACTCAAGTGCCCACCGGGGAATTTGCCCATTTACTCTTGTTATTTGCATGATAAAGGCAGTTCTGCTGCCTTCTCTGCAGCCTGCCTTAAAAAGGCAGGGAAGTTGGAGCAGACGGGTAGGGAGAGCCAGAGAGGTCAGGGCACCCAGCCCCGAGTCCTCCGCCCCCGGCAGAGCCGCCGAGGATGCAGCAGAGGAGGAAGAGGAGGAGGAAGGCTCTCCCCAGCCCGAGGTTTTGCTTTCCAGTTTTGTTCTCATTAGCGGCTCTGCATTCCCTTCGCTCCTCACAAAGACGCTAATTCTGGCACGGAAATGTGCCCTCTGGGATTTACTGAGAGAGAAGGAGCAAGGGAGGGGAAAGAGGGAGATAGACGGAGAGCGAATAGGCGTTTATCAGCCTTAGCTGAAACTCAGAATGGAAGTGTAAAGGTAGCTGTAAACCTTTCTGGGTGCACCACCCAAATCGTGGATTAATCACCTGGAGCAGTCTCCGTGTTTTGCTATCTTCGGCCTGGCTTCTTCTGCCAGGTGTGCCAGGTGTTTTTGAAATGTTATTTTCTTGAAATAAGATGAAGTGGAAATACTCTGCAGTGATATGCCACTTTCAGTTCAGTTTTCACCCTGGTTCTGATTTAGATGAAGAGCCCCATGTCCCTTGTGACTAAGAAAAATGTACCAATATGAAAACATGAGTTTGCAGAAGAAGCACAAATTTTGAGACCTAATCAGCAATCAGGAAATTAATGTTTGCCTAGCTTTATGGGGCAAGGGTGCCTGGTGCTCAGCACTGCTCTATTGCCATGCTTTCAGGCTTGATGATGCCTGTGATGCCTTTCTTGTGCCTGTGATGAGGCCACTGGCCACACAGGAGCTGCAGTGGTGACACTTTACCTTTACCAAGGCAATCTTCTGTTGCCTGCTGAGCTGGCATGGCCTGTACTTTGTAGCTGTAGAGCTCTTTCCAGCCAGGCCATTGTCACATACCATAGTGTGGCTGCATCCTTAATGGTTGTCTTCCTCAAATACTTCTCAGCTAGTGTTCCCTTTTACCTCCCTGTCAGCAAGTACATCCAGCCCCAGCACTCAGTCTCTGAAGCACTCTAGCTGTGTTGGCTATAGCTGCCCCCAGCCTCCTCCCAAATTCTACAACAGCAGGAAACTGTAAAGGCTATAGAGATGGCCTGGGGAAAAATGTCCTGAGAAAGGAAGAAAAAAGTCCTCTCTCCTGTCTAGGATGGTGAATTGTGTCATGTGGTCTTTTTTCTATCTTTTCCATTCTTTTTCATGCTCTTCATTTATTTTTTAGTGGCTTTGCTGCATACTGTGTGTACAATGTGACCAAAAGTTGGAAGCTGTCCCCATTCATTGTGCTCGTCAGACCTGGATGGGAGTATTGTGTGATGGGGAGTCCATATAGAACGGGGTGTAGGACTTCTTAAAGCTGGTATTGGACTGACAGGGTATGATGCAGGAGAAGAGAGTATTTGGAGTCCTGATGTAGAGATGTAGTCAGATCTCTTTGAAGATATTCTTTTGCTTTTGTCCTTTCTTTCTCATGATGCTCCTCTGGAGAGAAACAGTGCCCCAGAGTGATAGGCCACAATCTGTGGAAAAATTCTGATCTGTGCATAGGATTTTTTAATATAAATTTACACCTCATTTGGACTCTAAAGCCTGTTGAAGAGGTCCCAAGGGCTGTCCAGCCAGGAACATCCCAAACTGGTGCTGTCTGCTGTTCTGTTCTTTTTTGAAGCAGTTTTAAAGAGGCAGATGCAGGTACGAGTGTGAGGCTCTGCCCTCTGGACTTCAGCTGGAATTCTTCACTGAAGAAAGCATCACTGCATCTCTAGGTTTTGAGGTTTTGCACTCTACATATAACCTTCTGGAAAAAAAACCAAACCACCAAAACCAAAATACTGTTGTGCATTGCAGCCTTCTAAAAAATCTTGCAAATGTTTGAGGGTGGGTTCCAAAATAAATTTTTTACTCAATGGAGATGTCCTTGGTATATCTGAAGGGATTTACTGATCCAGAACTTCACAAACAGAATTTGATCAGTGTTTCCACATTTCCCAACAGACTGCATTCTGACTGCATTTGCCATGGGCTTGAGAACTGGGGTGCTGCTGGTGTATGGTGATGCTAGAACATGGAGTGAGACAATACTATTACAGAGCCTGGGACCAGTCCCAGTGCAGTTTCTCACTGCTGCTCGGGGTGGGTTCCAGAAACAAAACTCTACAAGCTTGCATTAAATTAGGGAAGCAGGTTTCTGCAAGCATGTGGCAGGATGCCCCCGCAGGATTCTGGCATCCTAAGTAGGTTCTGGAGCCAGCAGTCTGGGAGCTTGTGCCTGCTCAGGGCTAGTGCTCGAGAAAGGTTCCAGGATGAGGTCTCAGTGGAATTCTCTTTTTTCACTGTTGATCAACAAGTTCAGAGTGTCTGTTCTTGTATCTGAATTCTGTATCTGGGCACCTTTTGCATTTTTAACATGGGTAATGATACCAACTCCATCCTCTCTTCTTGTCTGAAGAATCAGATCTACAGCCCTACCTCTTGTCTGAGTGCTCCTTCCCAGCTGCAAAGCTCTGAATCTTCTGGAACAGGATCAGTGTGGAAATTTCTTTCATTGTCTTAGTAGTATCTTTGCTCCCCAGGTCTGGCTTTTCCTGGTACACCGATGCCAGCATTACATCTGAGAATAAACATTCCTTCTGAGATTTGTAGCTTAATTTTTGGTGGTATTTGTTGCACAGTTGACCTAATGGAGGCATTCAGTTTAACAAGAAGCTCTTAACTGTTGGGTTTCTGGGAGACCTGTCAGTCTCTTCTGATGGCTTTCATCTTGATCTCTTTATAGATTAAAATTCATTTGTGGTGGCTAAACAGGGTTTTTTACTCATCCTGAAACGGTATGATTTTACTTATTCGCCTGCCTTGGCATCAAGGGGACTGGACATAGAGAGAGAGCTTGGCTGTGTCTGCTTCTTGCACCTGGAAGGCACTGTGGGAAAGATGGCAGAGGGATGTTGCAGGCATGTCCAGTAATAATCTGGATAGATTGAAGTAGTCTGGCTGAGGAAGGCACTGCTGAGGGTGTTGGGCAGGTCTGTCTGATTAGTGACATCCAGAAAGATGGAATCAGAATGCAGAGACTAAAACTGGGTAACTCTTGGCACCTTCCACTGCATGCTGGGCAACTGCAGCATATTTTATGTGTCTAGGATGTCTTCAGATAAGGAGAAGCAATTCTTTATGTGAGCACGGACTTCTTATGTAATTCTGACAAAAGGTAGGGTTTGTTTTAAATGTCTGGGAGCCATCTCATTCTAGGATTACCTACACAGTAGTTACCACCTGTAATTACACAGTAAGTTACTACTTGGACATGTTAATGCTCTCTCCATTGTCTGTAGAGGGCATACATAGATGAAACTATAGCTGGTTTTTATGTGGCAGAAACCTGGTGAGATGAGTTCCTCTGAGTCTCAGTTCTTAATATGTGAAGTGGAAATGGTAGCATTGTGTAGTGAAATGACTGCAGGGTTAGACAGTGAATGGCATAATGGGCTAAGATTCTGCTTTGGTGGAAGAGGCAGGAGAGGAGCAGAGGAGGTGTCTGTGGAGTTTACCTGTTGGTGTTCTGTGACCTCTGGCATTTGGCCCTATACAAGTGGAAGGGGGTTTAGATTATTTTGATAAGCCTTACCAAACCTCATTTATGTTATTTTCCTCCAAAGCCATGTTTAGGTTGCTTAAGCTACACTATCTCCAGCTAGCTCTTGGCTTTTCCTGGACAATGGTCAGACAGTGAAGAATATAGTATTTCCATAATCATCTTGGGAAACAGTATCATAGATAGTTCAGCTTCTGGTTTGTTTAGAGGCCTCTGGACTATTTTTTCTTTTTTTCAGGTTTCCTCCTGAAGTTTTCACTGCCCGGATGTAGCCATTATGGGCTTCTGCTCTCTATGTTAACCAGTTCAGATGGGGAATGTTAAGAAAGTAGAATGAAACAAAAATGAATCAAGAATCACTTCTTAGAGTCTCTTCCTCACTGCATTAGGAGGCCAAAGGTTATGAAAGGAGAGTTTACACTGAAGACATTCTTTGAAAGCCCTCTGAAGCAAGTGTTCTGCTTTTTATTACTGGTTTGAATTAAGATTGATTTTCCTCAGATTCCTGGTCTCCCTCTTGGGACCAGCTCCAAAAACCCTGAGGCTCAAATGAAAATGGAAGGTGCTAATTAAAAGCACCATTTATCTCTCTTTGAAAATAGACCCCATGAGTATGTGAGGCTCGGCGGGGGTTGCTCCTGGAAATAAGCTGCTCTCCTGCTTGATGTTGCAGGTGTTCAATGCTAACAGGAGTGTTAAGAGTCATATGTTAGTGTCAGAGATATGTAAAATACTATCTATAGCTCTAGGGCTGTCTCAGCTCAGCCACAGCATTGAGATCTCAGGTACATATGACCTTTGGCCAGTGTTGGACAGGGATTACAGGTACTGGTGTGTATCCAGGAGGTGAGTGCATGTTATCTCCCCACTGTACCCAGTGTATGGAATGTCAGGGTTGAACTGGATGCTGTTAGCCTGAACATCTTGAATTCACTTTCTAAGGTATTGGCCAAACAGGGATGTCACACTTTAGCACCTTAGTACTGAGACCATCCTCTGGCTGTCTGCCTTGTTCTCCCTTTCTATCCCCTACCCCAACAAACCTTGGAATAAGTTATGTTGGCACACTGAGGAGGTGGAGCAGCCAGGGACTGATAATGAAGAAATGATCCAAAACCTTCCTCTCCTTTGAACTCAACTGAGTGCAGCCAAATGGTCAGTTCACTTATTCTTCTGTCAAGTAGACTTGATCCAAACTGCTGATCAGGATGATGCTACTATCACTTCACAAAGAATATAGAGCTAGGGCTGTAGGAACTCCTCATTGGAACAGAACTGGGAAGTCTGCTGTGTAGAGAATCATGGAATTGTTTAGATTGGAGATTTCCAAGATCATTGAGTCCCTTGATTAACCTGGCACACCCAAGTTGGCTGCTAAAATGTATTCCTGAGTGCCACATCTACATGTATTTGTACTGCACAAGATGCATGGGAAATTAATACAAATAGGAGTAAGAAGTCTTTCTAACATTTATTTTGCTTGCTTTAATTCACATTTTAGATGCTAGACAGCTAGATAAAAGGGTCAAAGTAAGAAAGCCTAATTTTTGCTATTTAATGAAGTATTAAAAACCGACTCTGAAAGTTTGATATGAGACCCTTACAGGAACCAAAAAGGCATGCCTACCTACCTTTGGCTTTGTGGATATTCCTAGTCTGACCACAGATGTCTAGAGTTGTTTGGATGAGGTGCTTCCATCTCATGGTGATTCTCCAGGGTGTTTTCCCTACCATGCTACTTTTAACAGACAGGTTCTCCTCATGGTGCTGAGTTTAGTGCAGTCTTTTTGCTTTCATTATACATACCTAGAAAATATTTGGATCATTTGTGAAGGCAGAACTTAAAAATTCTGTCATTGAGAGGATCCCAATCAATTTAAGAGTTCAGAGAAAATATATGTGAAAGGGGAAGTATCATCCCTGATCTCCCGTTGCCCGCTTCTTACTGTGGGTGGCTAAATGCCTCTTGGAACTGGTGATGGGCTAGGAAATCTTTTGCTCTATCACTGGCTGCTCATGCCAGTGAACAGAAGTTCTTGATTTTTGCAGCTTAACTGGGAAAGTGCAAGAAATAAAGAGCTGGGAGCTGAATGTAGTTTTTGACCTATACAAATGACAAAAGAGGAAACACTTTTCTAACAGTGACAGAGAATGGGCTAAGCTCTGGATCAAGGAGACTGACAGGCACTGTTTCTTTCCAGATCTGGAGGAACATATTCTCTGTTCTTAACCAGCAAACTGTTGCTTTGGTGACAAAAAAACCCCCAAAATAACCCAAACCATGATGGCTGGCTTCCCTGTCCTGGTATCTGTTGTTGGTGACTAGGAGAAAGTGGCCACAGTTAGGTTGTCAGGGTGCCCCAGCAGCCAGAAGAAAATTACATCCTTTTGCCATTGTAAGGAGAAGCTTTGCTATAGAAACTTGGCAAGCTGGTCAGAGGGGAAGTGATAAAAATCCCTGGTACCTATCAAGGGGTTAATGTCGATAGTTTTAATACAAATGGCATCCTGCAAGTAAAACTGCAATCCCTATGCCTGCTGTAGACTTCTGGGCTATAGCAACTGCTCTGGAATGCTTGTGCCTGTGTTTTCCAGGTCTCTGTTGGCAGTTTCTGTGGTATACTCTGTACCAGCCCCATTGCTGCCAGGTTAATGTATTCCCAGAGTAAGGAATCTGTGTTTTCTAGTATCTTAGTAAGAGATACCTGACTTTCTGGCTTATTATCAGATTTCAAACTAGTCACATTTCTTTATGCAGTTTTTCCCTGCTAGAGAAACAGGGAAAAAGTTATTGTTCTTTGCAAAGCCTTTTCTTAGCCTGATGTGGAAGGGGACTTCTGACACCTTCATGGAGAGACAGACAATGGATGCAGGAAACCCACCACAGGATCACCAACAGCCCAGATACCACAGGCAGCATCCAGGAGATTGTCCTGTCTCCTTCCAGCAGGGAGACACAGGTGACACCTTGGAAAACATTTCATAGAAATTTGGCTGAGAGCAGCACAGGAGAGCACTTGAGTGTGCTCCTGACTGTGTGTCCAGCGCCCTGTGCAGCATCTTTGGGTGTTGGAAAGCAGCTCTGGGCAGCGTGGAGCAGCCAGGCAGGAGGTGGTGAGGGCAGGAGGAGATGGGCAGGAGTGCCCTTGGGGCTGCCAGGCACCTCTCATTAGAATACATTTGTTCCACAGTATTACAGCCGGCTGGTTCATCTCTGAGTCTCTTTGCAAGGCTGTTGCTTACAGAAGGTAGAGGCAGGGACTTGGTCTGGGTCCAAGCTCTGGTGCAGCTCTGCCTCTCCTCTCCTCGGTCTCTCGCTGTGCGCGGAGCCGGGCCCCCTGCTGTGCCCTCGCCAGCTTTTACAGCCGCCCTGCCTGTCAGAACAAATGGTACGGCTCAGAAAATAAACTCATCTCATTTGTATGACAACACGGCCCCTCCGGTTAGAATGCTGCACCACTGCTTTTAACAAGGCTTTAAGCTGTTCAGTTCAGAGATTGTTACAGCCCCTGGTTTATTGAAATACAAACCTTCTCCTGCTCAGTCATCCTAGGCATGTTCCCTAATGCCTAACCTAGGCTAAGATAGCCTCAGTGCTCTGTGCCCTGGCTAAGGATGCCCAAGCTGAATGATGTCACTCTTCTGCCTTCAGTATAGCCTCGGACCTGCATCCCATGTACTGCTCCCTTCAGGGGTGAAAGGAAAGATGAAAAAGACCTTTATTGTTAAATAGTGCAAGTGGCCATGTATTTCCTCCTGTGCTGTATTGACTTCTTTAGTCTGTGTGCAGGGCACTACCTGGATGTGGCTCTGGTTGTGTGTGTGTGTGTATGTGAATGCAGGCACTTTTCATTTCTGTGTGTCTCCCATGCTGTGAGAGTCTGTGTCATGAGGGTTGAGTTTGTGTGTTCCTGTTTACCTGTGTGTATCCACACGTGTGTTCAGACCTTGTTTCTGTGTGTTTGATGTATTGAGTTTTAAGGATGCTTCTGCCTGTGCCTATCTTTATGCAGCCAATGTTTGTGTCTATTTGTAACTCTCAGATGTGTATATGTATTCCAGTGAGCATGCTTTCATAAGCCTCCTGCTTAGCAGTACTGAAGGGTGTGCAAAGGTCTCATTATGTTGCAGGTTTCCCCTTGGTGTGACACCTTCCTGCAGTTCATAGGCAGGTGATTGACCGTGTCTGTTTCTTACATGCTGCTTGGAGCAGAGTTGCCCAAAAAGGAAGCCTGGAGCTTTAGATGAACCTAAAGGGTGCCTTGTTAATAAGGAAGGAAAAAATTACAAGGAGATGGAAATAAACATTCAGTATATATTTGGTGGCATGCAGCTCTTTCTAAAGCACACCATATGTTTTTTCCAATGATAAACAGAAGATCTGGTCCTCTACTGTCAAAGTCAGTGGTAGATTTTCTAGGGAAAATGGTTGGAAAATCACATATAAAGAACAAGTGGAAGTGTGCATTAGATAGAGATGCACATGTGTGCTTGTAGATGGGTCTGTTATTCTCCCTTTTCAGCACCCTCACTACAGAATAACTGCTTAAGGTTTTTGTCTTCTGTACCAATTCAACTTGTGGTGGACCAAATGTGTAACTGTTTTATCTTCTCATTAGCACAAATGCTTAGAATCAAGACACCCAAATCCTTACTTTGGCACTAGTTTCCTATGTGACCTTGAAAAATTACTGTGTGTTTCTGCCTTCATTTGCAAGAAGGGCAGCTCATAGTGGGTGACCTTACAGGGATGCCAGAGGGCTGACATTGCTCACATACTTTGAGAACCCTGGAGTAAAGTGGTACTGGCAATCATAAAGTATTCACTCTTTAGCAATATTAGCATTCCTGATAACAAAACACACAATACACCCTTAAGTGTGTGATGGATTTCTCTTAGGTAAAAGAGAGTCTCTGGGACGTTAAAAGCAAAATCCTGGCTGTCAGTAAGACATGGGGTCTAACATGGATCCAGCTGAAAAGGTTTGTTCCCCTGACTGGACAATAGGTAGTGGATGCTGCATTCCTTGATGAGCTGGGCTTTGTGAACCCAAGTTTCTGTCCCCAGATGTTGAGCATAGGGTCAGAGGCTCCCCCTGCTTATCTTCTAATGCCTGCAACAAGGATTTCCATGGTGGAGAGGGAGCACTAATGGAGTGCACAGCCATTTGTTAGCCAGGGGCTTGGGGTTTGCAGAGCTGTGCACATTCCTGCTGACGAGTGCATAGACAGAGTAAACAATGGCTGTTAGATTTACTGCTGCAGCAAAAATAAACCATTTGTCAAAGCAAGGATAACACAGGGATGCCAACAGATTGAGGCCACACCTCCTTGGGATGTGACCTGGTTATACCTTGCAAACCAAGGAGGATGGGATGGAAGTTCTACTGGGATTTAGCCTGAGACCATTCAGAAAGGGTTCCTCCAGAGAGGAGAGAGCTGAAGAGTTAGCAGGGGGTGCACAAAATATTTTTTAATACAATGTTGTGAAGTCCTGGCAAATAGCAGCCTAAGTAAAAACTAGTATTATTCTAACCTCTATGCTCTAAATAATTTCTGTCCTATAAATCAGATGCTCTCAAATACAGCACAAAAAGGAGACTTTTCAGTATAAAAAAAAATGGTCTCAAGGCTTTGCTGGGCATTCTACATTATTTTAAGAGATCTGCTCTCTGCATTTGGTACAGCAGCATTGATCAGAACATTTGTGGTAATTAAAAACCCCATGGCAAGTTTCATCAGGGACAGGTGACAGGTCAGTTAATTATTTTTAGGAAGCAAAATTCCCTCTTCAGTTCTGAACAAAAGAGAAAAGTAACAGCAAAATTAACCTTTCCCAGGGGTGATATTATATTTCCATTAATATTAGTAGAATATACTTCCTTTCATATTTGGCAAAAATTTGGTGAATGGTAATATACATAATACATTAATTATGTGTTTGGCAAAAATTAGCAAGAGTTAGCAAAGAGTTACTTAACCTGGAAAAGTGAAGCTGATTTTGTAACAAGAGGGAATATAAATTTAATCTGAAGCACAGATTCCTAATAGCAGGAATAATGCTGGAAAGTGGGAACACTGATACAGGTCTGCCTGGTGGAAAGTTAGATGCCAGGGCATACATACAGTGATAGGTCATGAACACCAGCTGTCTTCCCCTTGTATATTTGTATTACAATACATTTGTTTTATTTTCTATATAGCTAAAGTGGCATTATCCTGAAAGAGATTTGTCCCCTTAACTTTTCACTGAAGTTAATGACTCCCAAATTGACAAATTAAAGGGAGTAAGGTTTGGTGAAGGACTGGGCTTTGCCTAGAGATTCAGCATACCAGAGTGCTGCTGCAACAGTGTTCCTTTGTACAGGTCCTGGCAGATGCAAATTGAAGTACATCACTCATATGAGCTTCCCAACTAGGATGGATTGTCCTGGAGCACGAGGAGTTGATCCCACTCATATGTTGGATTGTGACTGGATGTAGAATAATGTGGGGTACTTTGGTACCAGGAGAGCATGCATGATCAGAGTAAACAGAGCATAGCACAGTATGGGCTGAAAATTCTCTTACTTGTAAGAGAACTGAAAGATACTTGTTAAAATCTGAGAGAGCCTTCCAACTCCCAACAAAATGGAAGTGGGAAGGAGCAAACGTCCAAATGCTAAGTAGAAGTGGAGTAAGGAAGATGGAGTGCAGAGTTCTAAAGATTTGTGCCTACCTATCTTTTATGACTGGAACAGCTAAGATTAATAGTCTAATGTTTTGTAGTATGAGAAATTTAATGACTCCCAAAGATGAAGTTTGCAATTGCTGTTACAAGGGGATTGGCTTTGATAGTCTTTGTGGGCTGGGCACAGGTTTACCCTGAAAGATAGTGACAAACAGGTTATCCTGGGAGCTTTTGTACAACTGCAGAGCAAAGACAACAGCAGATTCTGGTCCTACATAGCAGAACTGGCTCACATTAGGCCCTTGGAAAGATTTTGATGTGATTCGTGCACCTGGTTGTCTGCCATGTTCAAGGGAGCCATGCTTATCACTATAACATCCCTCTTCTATAGGCAACCTACCACCTCTACCAAAAACAAGAATGAAAGAGAGCCTAAAAAGGTGAAGAAGGATTTTCATTATGAAGTTAATTAGCTTCTGAGCCAAGCTGCACCTTTTCAAGGGGAGGAATTAGAGGGATTTAATTGCTTTATCAGCCTTCTCTTTGATTTTCAGCAATCAGGCCGATTCCATTTAATTTAACTGCCACAGATGAGAAGAAAATTGATGCACTCACCTGCCTTGAAGCAGAAAGAGAGAGTGAGAAGGAAAAGTTGGAGAAATTGGCAAATATAGTGTCTGCAGATTAATGAAAACCAACAGCATTTGCTCACAATTGGAAATGATGTGCCTGCCCCGAGGTGTTTGGAGCTGTGCGTGTGCTGCTGCGCATGGTGATGTGAGACCCATGTTAATGGCAGAGAACAGGGAGAAGCGGGTGGACCTGCCCTGGGGAGAGAGGGAAATACATTTGTGAGATGATCAGGGATCAATTAATGACTGGATGTGCAGTGGGGTAGAGAAGAATGGGGGAGGCAAGCAGCCGAAGGCTCGTGCTAGCAGACAGGCAAGCAGAGGTCAATGTGCTGAGTGGGCTTGGTGTGATATCTGTTGTCATCCTCTACCAGTGGGATGTATCCTGCACTTTCTGGGTCAGAGGGTTGGTTCACATTACAGGTAACTGATGTTTGTTTGTTTTGCTGAGGTGGAGGGGAGAGGTTAGAAACTGCAATGAAGGCTTTTGGTATATATCATGCCTTTGCAGAAGTGCCTTTCCTTCTGTCAGAATGAGATTTCCTGTTGCTTCCTTCCATGTTTTTAGAAACATTTCATACAGGGGTGAATAAGACAAAAAACCAATGTGTTGAAGAGAAAGAAGGTAAATTGATGTGGTGGGAGTAGCAGAGGATGGTCCATCAAGGAGTGATGAGGAGAAAGTGGTGTGGGAGGAGCTGAGACCTGTAGAAGTGTGATCCACAGGGTGAGAGTTGACTTCTTCCAGCCAAGGTGTGCCTTTGCAGAGGGTCTGCTGAGCTTCAGTCACGTGTTAAACAAAACAATTGCCTGCAGTTGTCTGTAGGCATAATAACAGTTTGGGAAACATGTGTGGTTCTCAGACCCTTGCTTTTCAAAAATGAGGACTCCTGCAGGTGTCTAGAGACAATCCTTCAAAAACAGGCTCATTTTTTTTTTGTTTGTTTTGTTTGTTTGTTTGTTTTTTCTTTTTTTTCAAGTTATGATCCAAAACTGTAACGTGGCTGTACTGGACAGTCTGATTTTCAGTGGCAGAATACTTGGACTCCACAATGCATTGCTTTGGGAGCATGTGAGCTAATTTCTTCACCCTTGCTGGCCCCATTTAAGGATAGTCCTTCCCTCACTTAAAGAATGTTGGGCCAAAGGTTTAATTGGAAAACTTTGTGTCCTTTTGGTCTGTGCAGCACAGGTGAGACTTCTTCCTGGTTCTCTGGCCAAGACTTCATTTGAGGGAAGATGATAAGAGTGGGTAAATAAAAAGCATTCAGGAAGATGTCACTTCCTTTTTCTGTGTCCTCTCAAAAAAAGATAATTAAAGGAAAGGATTAGTTTTAGAGGAGTGTTTCCCGTCAGTGAAGACTGTTTATCTGAAAAGAGAAATATCTCTGAAATGTCAGTTTCACTGATACTTTGTTTCACAAAAGTTTTTGACAGAGGCCTGTTGGTAGAACTGTCACTTTCCATTTAATTCCTTCAAAAGCAAAGGTGTTTTTCACTTTGAATTTTTTTTCAAAAATATATTTGATTCTGTAATATTCACAGGGGATTTTAAAGGAGAAAATTATTTATTTTATTGAAATAAAACATTTTTATTCACCCAAATTGGTTTTTGTCAGGAAATGTATTCTATTATAGATTTCTTTTTGTATGGATTATTTCCAATCCCATGTTAAACAAATTTCAAAATTGAAAGTTTTTTAGAAAATGAGAATTTTCAATTTCTCTATAGTTACCAAAAGTGGGACTTTCTCCTCTCTGGGATTCTGAGTCTGTTTTCTGTTTCAGGACTATATATTGAATTTAATACATTTCTTATCAAATAGTACTTCTCCCATTGTTTAGACTTCAGATCATCTTTGGTGCAACCTGATTATGAGAATGATCTCTAATTATTTGTTGAAATCCACATTAAGTTTTGATCTGATTAGCTACATTATGTTCGATCCTACTGGAACTCCATGTTAAGAAATGGCATTTTCTCAGGCAAAAGAGCAGAAGTGAGGGAAAGGGAGGGTTGAGTGTTTTGGCCAGGACTTTGCAGCAGTGGGGAGTGGACTTGGAAGCACTGTCCATGTGTGTGGACCTGCAGGAAATTGCTAAAAGCTGATTGCCTGGGCTGTGTCTCTGTCAGCCCATTGCTGGGCTTGACATTGGTGGTCAGTCTAGAGTAGAAGCAGGAGCTCTTTGAAGCTGTCATTGCCCTTTCAAATCAGTCTATAGGTCTTGTGAGATGGAGGTGGTTCTTTTCTGGAATTTAACACCCTTAGGTATAGTTTTAAGAAGCAGCAGCTTTGTGGGCTGTAATTAAGACTCTGGAAGAGAGGTTTTTTTTCTGGTGGTTCTCTCTGCTCATCCACAGCAGGTTAAATGAAGGGGTTAATAAGGTATTATTTCCCCACAAAAGCCCTGACGGTGCATTTCCTCACAGCTTGCCTGCCAGGCTTGGCCTAGCTCTGTGGATCAAAGGCTGGTTATCGCTAATATTGAGCTGTTGTAACCTCTGTCCCCTTTGATTAAAGTGGCGCTGCTGTGAATTCCTCAGTTAATCACACCTTGGCTCACAGGGTCAGCTTGCAACTTGGCAAGTTCAGAAAACTACAGCGGAGGAGAGAAAGGTAAAATGTATTATGCAAATGCAATTATGATTGAGTCTGACTCCATCTGGCCAAGACCTTGTACTGCTGGAGAGGCTGGAGGGAGAAGAATCAATATCCCATCCTTCAACAAGAGCCTCTCGGCAAAGAAAAGGGAATGGAGGAGGAGGATCTCCTTTTTTGTCCCTAGAACTTCCCACCCCACTGAGGAGAGTAGGGTTTTGAGGATCCTTAAGCCTTCAGCAGGTGCAGTGTGTTCAGAGGAGAATGTGACCTCCCAGGCATTTTCCATCCCTGGGAGCTACAATTTACAGTTTTTCCTTGGACTATATTGAAAGGGGAACTCTGCCAATGGGTTCAGGACCACTAATACTGCTTTCCACTCCACATCTCTTCCCAGAGCCTCAGGATGAGAGGAATCAGCAGGCATCATGGCAGCGTGGTTCCAATTTCAAAGCACACAGTAAGATAGGTGTGTTAGTCACCAGGTGTATGTGCAGGGCAAAAGATAAAGATTTGAGCCCCAGGAAGGGCCATAGTGTGGAAAGCAAAATTCAACACAGTTGGCAGTGAATTGGGTTAGTGAACACAGCCACCTAACCTTGTTTTGAGGATCCTGAGGGATAGGGCTGCTGAATAGAAAGAAGAGATCATAATAGTTGAGCCTTTTTATGAAAATCACTCTTTCCTGTTCTGTGTTTCAATTTCCTTACCTGCAATTTAGAAAGTGTTGAACTGCCAGACCAGATGGAGGTGGACACGGGAGTTCCTCAGCACTCAGGGTATGGGTTATTTTTTATTTAGGAAGGTGCCCCATTCTTACTAGCATTTCAGTAGACTGTGGAATCAGTCTGTCAAGAACTGGGCTATCTGCAGGCATGTGGTAAAGCCATATGTACATGCAGAGATTTTAATGATGTAGAAACACCAGGATGACGTACCAGTTTTGCAACCACAACAGGAAAGTTTCACTGACCTCTCTAGTGAGTCCAAGTGAAACCAATTATGGCTATAACTCCACTTTTTGCTATTATTATTGATCTTCAGGTGTGGTTTTGCCAACCCTCTATTTATCAGGGTTTCAATCCTTCTTTGCAGAGTTGCCCCATGAGAGGTGTGCAGCCTAGGAAAGGTTACAGGTGTGGTGGAGTGACTGAGCCATGGTTACGAACAGTTCAGTAGCGTATTCAGGAGCAGAATCGCGTGCCCAGAGCTACAGCCCTCATGTGACAAAACTCCTGCTTCTGGTGGCCCTGGCTGACTTTAGCATTGAGTCTCAGATTCAGGAGGTTGCCTCCAGACAAAGGGTATTTGCTGTTTCCACTGACCTGACAGCATCTTTCCTTATCAGTACACAATCTGTTGGGATCCCAAATGAATCTGCTAAATTATCACATTCCTACCTTTTTTCCTAATCCTAGGGAAAGAGGTGTTTTTCTGTCACTGCTGAAACCTGTTGTGCTTTCTGACTGTGGTAGTGAGAAGAGGGAGGGAAAAGAATGTGATGTTTCAAGGGAGAGTGGTGTTCAGGAGTGCTGGTTAAGGTGGCACAGGGAGATGTTTCAGCTCCAGCTGTGCTGCAGAGCTGAACTCGTGAGCTGAGGTGAGGACAGCAGGCAGCACAGGGGCCTCTACTGCTGCAGTGTGGGTCTGAGCAGAATGCCAAGCACAGAGTGGGAGTGAGATAGCTGGAGGAAGAATGAGTATGGCAGGGCATTCTTGATCAGACCCACTAATTAACTGCTTGCTCTTATTTTATTTACTCCAGCCTTTCTATTTTTGCATGATTTGTTTCCTTATTCAAGTGAAACCGTGAGTAACTTTTTAAAATTTAAATTCAGAAGTGCTGGTACTAAGTTCCTGCTGGGGAGAAGTCCTGGAGCTCTGCTCCTGATGGCTTTTGGGAATGTTTTCATTGTCTCACTCCCTTCCAAAAACAGGTACCATTCTACTCAGTTGGGGCATTTGGTTCTTATTAGGCTATCAAACCTCACTCATGGGAACAGAACCATAATGCCTGCTGCTGTTTCAAAGACCCCTAAGCTTGAATTTTAGTAGGTAACACATACAGGTATCTTCACATTGTGAGCTTTTCCTCACTTCATGTATATCTTTCCCTTGTGTGCTTCTCAATCCTTTTGCTCTGTTTTGTTGCTCTGAATTCCTGATGTATGATTATTCTGATTTTCTTTAGACATGTCAAAAATATGATCTGGCTGGTGCAAAGGTGTGACATGGTCCTGAGAAGATTTTAATTTAAAATTGCCATTAATAATAAAATATAGCAACAATAATAATACTAAATTAAAGCTTTGGAAAGGTAACAGCAGAAGCATGTACTGCTGCTCCATTGCATGGTTAAGTTGTGTCTGGGAGAAATGACTCACCCAAGGTCATGGGTGAGGTTTGTACTAGGGTCAGGAGGTGAATAAGTGTTCCTGGTAGTTCATCTGTTCTATCATATGCTTCCTTCCAACAAAAAGTTTGTTTTCCTCCAGGTTTTGCTTTCCCATGTACTGAATTTCCCTCTGATTTTTGTTCAAGACTCCAAGAGAAGAAAGTGGCATTGTGCTTTGAGCCGAGGATTAACAGACTTTGCTCAGGCCCAAAATGAGTGATTCAGTCTAGGCACTTGCAGGTTCACTGTCCAGGAGATAGTCATGAAACACACAGCCAGTGAGACTGCTCCTCAGGACTCAGGGTTTGGGAGGGCTCTGTAGAACAGCAGCTGCACCTTGAACTTTTTCTGTAAACTAAAGCAACTGTGAAAGAAAAGGTGTGATGGGCCAAACCCAAAACTCCTAAATCTCTGGTTCTTACCCTACACACATTGGTTCACCTGACAATAGTGAGGACTGTCAGCCCAGATGAACCTTTCAGCATCCTTTATATTGTTTCCTTTGCAAATCTGGATCATCTGTAAATGTGATCAGTGAAGGAGCTCAAGGAAATTAGGCTCCCAGGTCCTTTTGAAATCCAGTGGAAGCTGGCCATCTCTAACTATTCACTTAGTTAAAAAAATCTCTACAGGGACATAGAATGGGCTCATCAGAGCAGGCTTCTTTGAAAGACTTAATGCCATATTTCTGTAGTCATTAGTACCTGATCTCTGCAATTCTGGATGCCTCAGCAGTGCTAATGCGATTGATTCAGCTGTGGGTACGGGTGGAACTTCTGTTCAGTGTGAAGGAGCACTTGGTAGTTTTTCTAGGCATGCAATGTTTTTAAGCTTTACAGGGCAAGCAGGAGAGTTATGCCTGGGCAAACAGAAGTCATGGTATGATGGGTCTGTGACTTGGGTCATTACAGATTCTTTTGAAGAGATATTTCTATGGCAGTTCTTTCCATAGAACACAGCTTTCCTGAAGCTGCTCTGATATATTCCAGTTTCCCTCTGCAGCAGCCCAGTATACCAAAGTTACACTGGAGATAAATGCTAACCCCTTTATTTTAGACGTCTAACACAGGAACTTATTCTTTATTTATTTAAATTTATTTTTTCAGTGGTGCCTGTCACTTTAATGTCCTGCTTTCTTTCCCTGAATCTTTCCTTTCCTCCTCCTCCTTCCTCTTGCCCTTCTTTTCCTTTCTTTCTTCCCCTCAGCCCTCTACTTCCCTGCCTCTTGATTAAAATGTTGACTTTAACTTGGAATTAACCTGATTAATGTAATTGAAAGTAAAAGTCCGCTGCTCAGCACTTTGGGTGATGAGTGGAGATGGATTGAGAAAGAAAGCTTTCAGATTGAATACACTTCTCTCCTCTGGCTGTTAATTGCACCGTTTACTGGTACCTGACTCACTGACCGTCAGTGTTTAGTCCAGTTAATGATGATACACAGTCCATACTTTCCAGAGATAATTAAAAAACATTCCAGCAGACACTGCTGCAGAGAGCTTTTCTATCTGTCACAGTCAGCAGGCCCCAGGGGTTAGGGGTTCTGGTGTGTAGAGACAGAGAGTTCTCTGGGCAGAGTTGAGCTGGCCTTGGTTATGCAGGCGTTTGGGGGAGTATCACAGGATGGTTTGGGCTGGAAGAGATCTTAAAGACCACTAGTTTTGTCCTCTGTGTTTTTGGCAGCAACAGCTTCCACACAGGTAAAAGGTGGCTGGTCCAGCTGTTGGGCTCAGACACACAGCCTGCTCAGCAGCTCTCTCTTCATGCCAGCCTCCCTAGCTGCTGACATGTGGGCTGCTGAGGCTGCAGCCCTGCTCCAGTTGCTTGTACAGACCATCACACTGGCCAGAACTCTCCTGGTCCCTGGTAGCTGATCCACCTGATCAGGAGAGCTGTTCCCAGTGGCTCAAGGCTGTTGGTTTCACAGCTGGAGACTGGAGCTGATGAAGCAGGACAGTAACTACTTCACATGTTGGCTTTAGTGTGTCTGTCTCTTGACTCTACAAGGTAGTGTGCAGGTGAACATGGAGGCTCTCTGGAGCTGGGAGTCTATTTTTGTATTTCTAAAGCACTTTGCCTAAGAGAGAAGATTTTTAAGTAGCGTGATCTCCCTGCAGTCGTTTGAGGTCTTATCCATAAGAGTTCAATAAGAATTAGACATTTAAATGCTTTGTCCATCTGGATGTAGCTCTCTTGTGGCATACTTGTACATCTGCAAAATAGGAATGCTCAGACTTCCCTACAGGTAGGGCAGCCTCAATTTACTCTGGACAGAAATTTACAGAAAATGCTTTGGCTACCATATTCTGGAGACTCACACACACCAAAGTGATAGTAGAAAAAAAAAACCTCCAAATATGAGAACCCATTAGGAAGCAGACTGGCAAGGGGTGTGGTGAGAATTCTCATATTGATGAAAGAAGTATTCAGGCAAAACAGGCAATCTGTAACAATGCCAGAACTGGTTAATATATTTGTTAATGATCTGAAAAAGTAATAAACATATGAAAGAGGAACTTGTAGGTGTGACAAAATTTGGCTTGCTGATCAAGACCAGAAAAGACAATAAGAATAATGTGAGGGACTGACAGTAGTGCACAAGTAGGTAACAGAAAAAATAATTTGCACACAGAAGGAATCCTGAAATAATCTATTTTGACCTCCTGAGACACATATTGCACAGTTTACATTAAGAGAGTAAGAACTCACTATTTCAGATGACACTTTATTTCAATGGCTAATCACAGTAAATTAAAACAGAGGGGTGTATTTTTCATCTGAATTTGTATTCTATCTTCTAAACTACTTGTTTTTGTTAAGCCTTTTTTTGCTAGACTAAAAAAAAGCCCTTATATACATTGTTTTTTTTTTCTCTTTTAAGATACTTCTATGTTAGACTCAGTGCAAGATTATGCACACCCAAAGCTATGATTTACATTTCTTGTATGCTTTATGCTGTCAACTCAGATAAAAAAAGCTAGGTGTCACTGTGACCAGCTCAACAAACATAAGTATTCAGCATGTCCTCATCCACCCTCTCTTGTCCTGCTGCCATTTCCCTTTACACATGGGCTATGTTCAGTGACCTGACTATGAGCAGTGCTGAAGCTCTGGGGAAGGAGATGAGATTTTAATGAGAGGAGTGGGGTTAGTGTTTATATTACAATAGCAATGAAAAGCTTTCGTGAGATCAGAGCCCCTGTCATGATAGGATTTGTCTCTTGCTTAAAAAAAAAAAAAAAAAAGGCAAGCAGATAATAATTTAGGTTTGTAATCCAAGCGAGTTCTGGAATTTGGGAATTTCCTATCCTCACACATAGGAAATCAGGTATTTGGGTTTTGAACCACAGAGGGGAGCAAAATGAGAACTGCAATGCAACCCAGGTCCAGCACTGGATCCTTCTGCATCTTGGGCAACTTTTGTATTGGTATTTGAATATATGAAAGAGTAAGATGGTGTTTTTCTATACTGTCTCCTATTTCCAAAAGACTGTATGTAAGTCTGTACGTAGTCATGGTATATTTTTATACAGTGAAATGAAACTTTAATAGTGGTTATAGTAAATGTTAGGGGCTGCAAGGCTGCTTTCCTCTGATCAGGTGACTGCTTTAGGGGATTCTCAAGCATTTAAACCTGGCCCATTCCAGACACAGTGTCAGTCAGGCATCAGTCTAGATACCTAGCCAAAGCATCCAAAAATACAGGGTCTTACTTCTCCATCTAAAGGCATGTGTTGTTTGGGGTTTTGGTTTTTTTGTTTTGTTTTGTTGTTTGTTTGTTTTAAAGTAGAAACTTTGAAAAATCTCTGGGCAATCCCAACTTAAAAGAAAAGAAAAAAAGGCAAAACGTCAGGGTATAAATGAAGAGCTGTATTATGGCTCTGCTCCACAATCTTACCTTTTTTAATATTTTACTTTCCATTCCTATATCTGCTTTAGCATTTGTTCCATGATCATTTCTATGGTTATCTCATCTTCTCTGATCCGTCTCTGTCTGCTCTGTATTGCAGCTGCTTGTACCCTTCCCACCAACTGCAAAGACATTTATCTTTGTCCATAGGCCCAAATTGTTCCTAATCTGATTTACCCTCAAGGCCATCCCATGGAGTATAGAGGAGCACTTTTGTCTCCATTCACAACAGAAAAAACAAGACTCAGAAGAGCAAAGGAACTTGGGTAGGAGCCACCTAGCAAATATTCACTTGGTTTGACCAGCCTCTAACACCAAGGGTACTTAGTCTCTTAAGAGCTGGGTAACTTTCCTCTAGATTTTTGGTGGGATTTTTCTTCTCTGAAATTTTTTCCATCATAGAAAGAATGAATGCTAAGGGGAAAAGAGGGATCATTTCCTGGCAGTGGGCTGGTTCCTGCTCCTGACTGACCTGTGCCTCTGGAAGTGGGACACAGATGCACCTGAGGGCATAGCTAGTGTCCTTGAGACCTGGCCACAGGATGAGTTTCCAAAGGACATTGACCTGTGACAGTAGAGAGAAGTCCTGCTCTGGTTTTCCTTGGGCTTGACCTGAATGCTGCAGTGAGTTTTTGATGGTGCCTGAATGTGGCTGGTGGGTGAGGTTTGCTGAGGCAGAGCACAGAAGGAGGATGCTGCCATGAGACCAATTGTGCTGGCACCTGTGAGGAGGCCAGGCTGGCTGTTGCTATTCCCTGCACACACGCAGGGAGCCTCGTGCACTAAGTGACATCAAGGCTCATTATTTTCATCAGATGCCACATTTGTAACCTGTTACCAAGTAAATTGTGATAAAATAGACTGGAGCAGCCCAGAGTCTGACAATCTGTGCTGAGATGGCTGCTGTGTGCACAGCAGGCAGGTACACAGCTTTACAGGACTGCTGGCTTCAGCATCCTAAAGGAGCAGAGAGCTCATGGGTAGCGAAGAGTTCAGGTCAGAATCAGCATATGATGCATCTTTTTTGCAGACATTGTCTGCTTGGGATGAGGGTGTACTATGTCCTTCTAGTGGTTCCAGGAGGTATGTATTTTACCTCCCTCCTCCTTATTGCTAATGGGGAAACTGAGACAAGAGAAAAAGAAGTGTTTTACCCAGTGTCACCCAGTAAATCTACAGCATCATATTGTAGTTCTTGCTCCTGTGCTTGGAGCCAAGAACGGGTCCCACACAAGTTGCAATCCAGATGGTAAGGTGAACAGCAAAGTATCTGCAGTTTTCATTCTCTTTCCCCCAATCTGGAGTCCAGATGATGTGTGTGACTTGCCTGTTATGGAGTTTAGTTTTCTGTCTTAAAAGATTCTTAAAGTCTGCCTAGGATGTTCAGGTTTTTGAAGAGGAACTCTGTGTGTTTCTGTACTAGGAGATACCAGTTGTTTCTGTTGCTTTCTCTTCCCAAGCCTCTGCCTGTGGAGCAGGCAGAGACAAATGTATTTGCCCTACAATGTATTGTGAAGCTGTATTTAGTAATATCTTCAGTTTGTATGTGGAGAAATGGAGGCAAATGGGAAGCTAATCAATGTCTGCAAGGACTCTTCTGTGCCTTTGGGAGTTAGAAAGCTGGGGATAGGAGCCTCTCCAGAGCTCCCCCCCCTGCAAGATTTCTAGCCTGTTTCTGACATATGCAGAAGAACATGCTGTGGTTTTAAGGAGCAAATGGGACTTTTAGTGGAGGTCAAATCCTGCAGTGCTATGCATATACAGAATTGAACTAACATACTTTATTTGGCTTCAAAATTAATATCTTTTTACAGGACTAATAGATGCTGAATAGCAAATACTAAAATGCTTCACATGTGAACAGTATGTGTTACTTGTGATGCTGCAGTGGAACAAGCTGGAGGTAGTCATAATGATAGTTGTAAATAGAGACTTTCTTGGGAATCAAAAGTATTCTGTGATCCATAACAGTTTGAGAAGTCTGGCTAAACAAGAATGAAATGATTTTAATAGCAATGTAAATGCTTCACTTCGGCAAAATTAAGATGATATTTCTTTTAGAGCCTTTCTGTATTTTGGTGTCTTACAAATAGAAGAAAATGCTAAAGTGAAAATGTTTTAAGAGAAGTACAAACATTTATCAGAAAATAAACTGATAATATTTGCTTCCAGGTTTTTCGTTAAAAATACCTTTGGCATAGCTAAATCATGAAATACTTTATTGATATGGAAGGTCTATTGAGGAGCGAAGGGAGTGTGCATGAACATTTTTTCTAACTTTAGCTTTGTGCATCTGGACTCTGGTTACCAGCTAACTAGCTCTTTACTGCAGCACTTCTTTAATGCTTACTGATCCTTTATAAATATAATAGAAGGTGTGCTCTACTCTCTGCCCCAAAGGTCTTACAATTTAAATTGGCAGTTCAGAAGAATTATCTCCCTATTTCAGGAACTGGAGCATAGCAAGATCAGTGATTTGCTCAAGGTGACATGGAATGTACAAAAAACCAGCAGCAGCTTATTCCACTGTCCGATGGAGATCCATCCACCAAGTTACCCCTCACTTTGGGAGCACTCTGGCACCTGAGCTGCCTGACTTTACTGTCCTAAGGCTTGAGGGGTGGACATGGCCAGTGGCTGAGGGTGGGAGTGGCCAGGCAGCTCTGCTGCAGCTGTCACTGCTCTTTGCTGACAGTTGCTGTAATCCATGGTGCCTGCTTTTATGGTGCTAATTAATCTCTTTTAATTAATGAAATCCTTCTACTTCATGTTCCTCCCCTTCTTTTCCTTTTTGCCTCTCTTCAGCTTCCACAGCTGAAACCTACAGTCCTCCTTGAGCAGAGGTTGATAAAATCTCCAGCCTTTAAACATCTCTGTGTACTCATCTGTGGCAGTGCTGGTGGCTCCATCTGCTTTCCTCCTTTGGTGCGGTAGCAGTTTAATCTTCATGGCCTGTTATCTTTGAAGCACACTTGATTTCTCAAAAGAAAAACAGCGAAGCATTTTAGCACCCGCTGCTTTCCTTCATAGGCTGCTACATGTCATGTAGCTGTTTAATCATGGCCTCTGTTTGCAAACACTGTATGCACAAAGTACTCCTTTGAATAGACCTGTGGGCTTGATTGGGTCAACACATCCAGATGATATTGCTTGCCTGCATCTTTGCACTTCAGGACTGTTTATTGTCTTTCATTTCATCCCTTAAGCCCTACTCATAACCTTCCCTTTCTTCTCAGGGCACAGATTCTAATTCTTGCCCTTGTATTATGAAACTTGTAATTCCATGTCAGGTAAATCCACAAGCAGAAAACAGGCTTGGAAACTGCAGGACTGGGTGTATCCAGCCTGTCCATCAAGTTATTGCTTCTGGTATTCCTGAAAAAGCAAGGGCCAGAGCATGCTGCATATGCAATAACACACAACAAAATATAGTCCTCATTCTGAAGGACATTCACTTAATCTTGGGACATCTTGGGACACTTCATTCACACATCTTGGCCGCATTTCTGGACTCATAGATACATGTCACTGCTTGGCTGAAAGGTGATAGAAAATTCTAGGAGCAGAGCCATCAGCATTACAAAAGAAACTTTCCATATTTCTGCACATTCTACTGCTAATCACAGCATAATCTTCCCCTTTGTAACCCCTGCCAGATACTTCTCTGTTTACATTTTTTTCATCAGCTTCTTTACCTCTCTCAATATCTAAGTTTACAATGTCTTTCCCCCTGCTCAAGTGGCTGATTTACATACAGAAGTGATCAGCTGTGGGAAGAACAGTCTAGCAAATCAAATAATAGGTGACATTAAGTGGCATCTAAATGACATCACTTCGATTCTCTGAGCTATGAGTTACAGTGTGACCATGCACACAGTAATTAATTCCTATGCCTCAGGTCCCCAGCTGTAAAATGGGCAAGGTTCTGAGTTCCTGGGAAGTCCTGTGACTTAGTCTGGAGTCAAAGTGAGCAGTGGCTGTGCAGAACTGAGAAACGTGGTGGTGGGATCCATTCAAACATGTCCTTAGAAAGCTGCTACAAAGGCAGTTACTGTGAGTGGAAAGAACTATTTTGTGTCTTGTTTATATGACAGAGCAATGCTTTTATATGAAACAAGGACTGCATAAGGACCCTCTAGTTATATTAACTTGTGCTTTTTCTTCTGTTCATCCCCATCCTTTTGTGTCAGAACACACAAACAGTTCAGTGAAAGGTAGAATTGCAGATTGACTCATTAACACAGTGGAGGTCCATCCCCACAAAGCAGTATAGGGAGATATAATGAAATCAGAAAAACCTTTCATGGCTCATATTAAATTTAATAGTTTAGTCAGAGAGAGAGAGAGAAAGAGAGAAGAGACAAAAAGCATGTTTAAAGAGTGATCATAGGAAAGTGACTGTAAAAATTCCCAAATAAACCAAAAAATTCTGTCTTGCTGAATGCATCAGCTCAGACTCTATGATTCTCACTTTCCACGTGGACTTACAGCTGTAAATCCAAAATTGTTCTGTTAAAGTCAACAAGAATAAAATATTTTTCAGTGTATATTTTCCCTGTACTTGAACAAAATCAAGTCACTGCTGTAGCATCAAGTCACTATTACACCAGAAACTGTAAATACACTATGAAAGGCATATGCTTTTTTTAACAGTAAAGGACTAGATTCTTTTCCTGGTTGGATTGATGTATATCACAGATGATGCTTTTCAGGTCAGGGTGAACCCTGACAGGCTGAATAAAGCCTGATCAAGATGCAGAATTACCTGGAAAAGTAAGAGAGTAACAGGGAGACCACAGAGACTTGGTAAAAGCTCCTTTCATCACTTTCTCCCATGGCTGCACACAAAACATCTACCTCTACTTGGACTGTCCCAAAAATACACCCCAGGCATCCCTCGCAGAGACCTTTGCCTCTGGATCAGGGGCAATTTCAGACAAGCAGTGGAGTGGACATACTGACCTTTTCTCCCCAAGGACAATCTCATCCATCCTTGAAAGGAGACCTGAGCAGCAGCAGTCTCATGCCCCACCATGCTTCTCGAGTGGTAAATGAGTAGCACGGAGAGAGGCTGTGGGATCTCCACTGATACCAAGCATGTCACTGAGCTGCCAATCCAAAGGGGGCTGGGAGAGCTGCTGGCCTAGGATCGGATGTCAAGGAGAACTGGCAGGAGTTGAGAAGTGCCAGGAATACTGCTTCCCAGCTGGCTCTGGAAACAGTTTATTCCTGTGTCCATCTGCACTCAGATCAAAGCCTCCCTGAATTATTCAGGTGCTCTTTGAAAATTCTCATCATGCAGAAAGTGAAGGCAGCTTGGCTTTACCTGCTGGAAAACAAGAACTCATTGTAAGCTCCAGGGCCAAACCAAGGCTCCTCTGCTCACAAAATGACAGCAGCTCCTCCCACCTTCATGGCAGAGTCCTCTCCTATTACAGCAGATTCTTACATATATGTCTCAAATGTGTGGGCCATCAGTCCTTGCAGGCTTCAGTAGGTACTTTGCACCTAATTCAGCCCAGCCTGGCAGTCCTGATCCTGCCTTCTCCAGTATGTTGGGCATAAGAGCAGGTACTGGCAAATGTACCTGGATGGTGCTGAGTGCTTCCAGCTGTATCAGTGAGAAGAACATTCAGTTCAGCCTAAGAAAATATAAGATAACAAAACTTGAGATTACCAGGAGGGCAAGGGCAGCATGTGATCTTTTGGGCTGGGATGCTGCAAACATTCTGTTGAAGTAATTGGGCCCTGGCACTGACCCCCACACTCTGAGAGCAGCAGCACACAGCAACTTAAAACAGAAAAAATTGGCCTGAGAAGGATGAGATGGAGTCAGAGGTCTCTGCTGTCCTTTAAGCTACCAACAACAACTTCTGGGGAGTGAGTCCAGAACTCTTTGTATTAGAGGAGCTGTTTTGGAGTCACAGGCAGGTGCAGCTGTCTTATAAGGAGGGACTATGTACAGCCTTCATATTGCTTTCTGTGCATTAAGTCCTATGCATAGCCAAGGCTGGGATGACTCCAGCATTATAAACTGGGATGTCTTTGTAATATTTTAGTTGCATATTTTCTTTTAAATGTCAACAGCAGGAGAAAAATTATTTCCCTTAAAAGTAACTTTCACATTAGAATGTAGCTTTACTAGCCATGCAAATGAAAGGTGAAAAGGTTAAAAGGAAGATGGAAACACTCAGTCGTCCCTATTGGTTTTTGCTTTTGGACTTTTCAGGCTATTTTCTGACTTGCAGAACACTTGCAGATAGCAAGCCCCATTATTACGAAGCTCATCAGCCAAATACCACTTTTCATCCTCTGCTGTTGGCTAAGTTAACAGCCTATAGAGTCAGGCTGTTCTTACAAGAAAAGGTATCAGCAATAGTAGTGGTCATGATAGTCCACATTGGTCTCCTAGAATCACAGGATTCTTTTCCCTGATTGTCAGTATTAGTTACATTGCAAAGTCTGTGTCCATCATATGCATAAGTGTGGATGATGATTGTCTGTACCCAGACTTCTCCTCATAAATTATTATCAGCTGCATTACAGTGTAATTCCCCAATAGACAGTGAAGTGGTTTGAAATTTTCACACTAGGAGCTAATGACCTGTTGTGTTTTAGCTTAGGCAGGTAAGTTTCCACAAAGTACTAGAAGATACTTTGGGGACATATGCGTGCTTCAGAGAGGAGGTGACCATGCAGAGTGACGTCCACAGCAAAGCTGCAGTGCAGGGACGCACTAACTGAATTTTTTGACCAGCAGAGAGAGTTCCTTGAGGCCAAAGTATCAAGCAAACTTATAACAGCAAAATATAGGATGCTTCTATAAAGAAGATGTCTCTTGGAGTAAGCAAATGGAAATCCAAAATATCTTTTCATACATGGAATGAAATCTTTATTGCCTATCTTTCTAATCAGTGAAGGCAATCAGAATCTCCATAAGAAAGTCTATCCAAGACAAAAGTAAAATTTCTGACCTGACTGTTATCAGGTCCTCCACTATCAAGACTATTTCCTATCTGATTTCTTCTGTCATGCCTGCTCTGTGAAAGGGTAATTTATTTCTGGTACCAAATAGGATTATTTTAAAATATTTATTTTTCTGTTGTTTCTGTGATTTATAATATCACTAAAATTGCTGAGTGACATCAGCAACACTTGTGGTTTCAGGAATTCATGATTCCTAATACAAAGAAGCTATAATCTACTGAAAATTGTGTTAGTCAGATGCTCCATTTTGAATGTTTTCTTCAACATAAGAGAATTAGTTTCTAATATGATCCCTTTTCTGAATATCTGAAATATGAAGTTTTTGAAGGCTAACAAATGACAATTGTATATTGAAGTTTCACTTTTTAAATAAATTGTTTTCCCCATCACCTTTCAGATGAGGCTCAGGGAAGAAATGAGCAGAACTAGCAGTGGTCCCTGAGGTCACTGAGTTTGGGTTTTTTCCCATTGGAAAATGACTGGACTTTTCTGGACTAATACTGTAGCGTAATGGCTGTAAAAAGTGAAGGGAGTGGTTACTGTTTCTGCATGAATGCTAATACTTGCCCCACAGGCAGCTACCTAAGGGTCAGTGGTAAAGATTGCTGCAGACTGTACATCCTGCAGATCAGCTAAAATCATCTTTGCCCATATAAATTACTCATTAGATGAAATAAATTATTCTCTTCATTTTCTTACATGGAATCAAGGAACAGAAAACATTTTTTCCATCTAAATTCCTCCATAAAATGTTGGTTATTAGTAACAAACAGATGCTAAAAGGCACTCTTAAAGCCTGATTGAGAAACACTCCTGTGGTTGGTTGTGGAAAGGATTTGTTAGAATCCTGTGTGGCTCAAGTAGTCCTTTGTCAAGTGAGATTCCTGATCAGACTGTACCTTCCACCACACACTAATGTTTACCAATTACTGAGAGAGTGGAGCCATAAATAAAGCTAAATATGTACATACAGATTGCCATAGATCCGATGTTTGTTTCCTGTCTTTTGTTGTTCAAGATACGCTCTTTAGAGATACTGTGGTCTCAAGGACAGGACAGATCTCTCTCCCTGGCTTGTATAGAACACCTCTCTATTAAGGAAATTGACACAGTTATTCCAATTTGTCAACTAGCCTGTGATGCTGTAAGGTTGTGGTTGTGAAATTGTAGTCTTGGAATATTGCCCTTGGGATAGGGATGGGTACAAGGAAGCAGCCTAGTATAGCCCTCCAAGCCTTAGAAGGATCTGACTGTAGCTCCAAATCAGGAGTGTATATTTTTGTGGTATTTAACTAAAGCCAATGTGCCATCTGATGGGCTGGAGGGTCTCTGTGTATCTGAACTGCTAGGTGTGTTCTCCCCTCTGTGTACTATGATCGCCAGGACAAGGATTTCTGGCCTCTTTTAACTGAACCATGGTGGGCTTGGGAGAGATAAAGGCAACAGCTTTTTGCCAAGATACAACTGCAGTAGTCCACCAACTCAGACTTTTGCTGTGGTGTCCCTATTGCGCTGATAAGAATGAGGAGACAGGTGTTTATTTGGAGAGACATCTGCAGAAGAAATGCACTTAAGCCTTGTTCTTGAATATTCCCAAAGGTTAGGAAAATCCAGACCAGGAATCCAAAACTTTGAAGTAGAGCTCTGCTTCTTCAGGCATCAGGTGAAATAATATTGCAGAATAGTCTGACTTAGAAGGGACCCACAATGGTTATCAAGTCCAACTCTTGAGTGAATGGCCCATATAGGGACTGAAGCTACAACCTTGGCATTATTAGCTCGTTACCCTAACCAGCTGAGCTGATCTCAGGGTCACCTGGAAGGGTCCAACCATGCAGTTCTTCACTGGACATCAAGAGTGAAGGAAAAGTTGTTTCTTCTTCAGTGGGGTACTTGAAAGAGCAGAGCTGCTAGTGAGAGGTCTAAAATCTGCAATGCTAGTGCAGTATCACCACTCCCAGGATTTCTTCATGTTTTTAAGCTTTCTAACGGAGGATGAAAATTTGGTTCTACTGGCCCAATTGGAAAATGCATGTTCTGTTAGATTAAACCAGAATGGGTCCTGTTGTTTTATAAACAGGCAAGGAATTGTCAAGAGCAGCCTATGCATCATCTGCAAATCTGTACCATGTGGTAGAAACACATATCTGTCTCTTACGTAAAGATGGAGATATGTGTCATGGACTGGCTTGATGGTTTTTTGAGAGGGAATTGATATTTTCAAATCCTAAAGTCATAAAAAGGTGAAAAGCAAAATGAGGTGGTGGAGCATCTGAGGTGGACTGTATTGGGAGGTTGTATAGCCTTTGTTGTTGTTCTTAAAAACAGGCCAGACAAAAAAATCTTAGTACTTTAGCAGTGGTTGAGCCTGCCTTGGCAAAGGTGTGGTCTTATCAATCTCCTAAGGTCAGCTTCAGCCTTATTTCCTGTAATTCTGTGAAAGGATAAAATTGTTGGTTTTGTTATTATTTCTGTTGCTGCCATTTAAGGAGCACTTCTCAGGCATCAGGCATTGCCTGGTGCTGTACTTGTATGTGAGAGAAGGATGGTCTTGCCCTCAGAGAGCTTACAAATATGAGCCAAGCAGCAATGGCTAGTATGGACAGCTGAGGGAATACAGCAAGGAGCAATGCAATGCTATTGATCAGCAGGATAGGCAGTACTCATAATACATCAGCAGCCTAACTGCTGTCAGATTTTTGCAGGCATCATGGCTAAGGAGAGTTTGAAGGAGGATAATGAGGAAGCTTTGCAAATGAAATCTCCAGGCTCCGACCATCCCTGCTCCAGAGCTGGGCAGCAGCAGGATAATGGTGTGCCTCCCACTTCTGACTGTTCTTGTGTCCCCACCTGCCACTGCCCACTCTCACTGAGGGCACAAGTGGTCCTCTTCCAACTTGCTTCTGCCCTGTATTGTAGCAGGATGGCAGGAGACAGAGCCAGAAAAAGGCCTGGCCCTCTATCTCACATGCTGTGGGATCTCTTCCAGTGACAAGAAGTAAAGTTGATGAGTCTGTATCAAGACAGTGAAGTGACCCCCGTGCTGCTCCACATAATTAATAAATAAAGCACTAGGGGAGTTTTTGCCATGCCGGCTGCTATGACAGGGCTGTCTACGGTGCACTTAAGCATTAAATGACCAATTTCTGTCAGACTAACTTCCCAAGCCTCTCTCTCTCTCTCTCACACACACACACACAAAGCTAGCTTCCTCGCTCCCTGCACTTGGAGTTTTTCAGCAACTGATGGCTCCTGGTTCATTTCTGTGGAATTAATTGGTCCCTGAATGAATTCTGTTGACAGGGCAATTTATCATGTGTTTGGGTTGACAGTGTTGGATACCGGTAAAGGGGGGGAGTGGTGTGTGAGGGGAGATGGACAGGATGGGGGTGGGTGGGAAGATGAAGAAGAGGAGGAGTAGAAGAAAGAAGAGGTGGAGGAGGAGATTGCTTAAAAAATAAATGAAAGGCAGAAGAAAAATACTATTCCTTTTTGGCACTCTTCGTTACAACTCAGTGCAATGGATAATGCACAAGAAGGATTGGGAGAAGGGGAGAGGAAGCAAGTGCCACTTGTCCTGTAATGGGAGTGACAATGCTGCTTTTCCACAAATAGAATCTTGAGAGGAAAAAAGGAAGAAAAACTCTCAACAATAAAAGCTCATAGTTGTTTTGTGGTGTCTCTGGGGTTCAGCCAGGAGCCTTCCTCCACCTGTAATGCCTGTATCTCTATTTCTCCCTTATACCAAACTGAGTGGGAAGTTAGGCACACGTCTGGTTAACCCTCAAGCTCCTGATAGGTGCCCAAATACTGTTTAATAAGGTACTGAGTGATGTCTAGCACCTCGTGATGCATTGGTATCTGTCATTGTCAGGGACATTCAAGGAGGAATCACATCTTGCAAAACAAATTCTGTGATTTGGGTTCCCAGTTTTCTCTCTGTATGGGTTAGCAAGGGGTTCCTGGTCCCATATATGCCACTGATGATCCCAGGTTACATCATTTCACATTGTCCATGGTTGAGACAATTCAGGACTTCCCAATATAATTAAAATTACATCATCATTGCATTTTCATTAAAATGTTATGACTCTGGCATATGGATTCAGTTTCTAGTCAGAGCAATGTAGATGTTCATTTTTGTGCTTTTGACTTCACAACTTCTGAATGCAGGAGAGTGGGTATGCATGCACATGCATATTTTACAGGATGGGTAATGTTAAAACCAACCAAAGACAGAAAGAAATTAAATTTGGGTGCAACAAAACTATTTGCATAGACATTAAATGGATTTTTAAATTATATATCTTCTAGGAATCTCTGAGTGTCCTAAAGAGATGTACTATAGACTTGGTCAGGGGGAGATAGGTCTGTGAAATGTTGGTTGTATCCATGGGTAGAGGACAGGCTTCATTATCTTCATCTACACCTCAGCCTTTTCCTGTGAACTTCTCTCCACTGCAAGTGGGATGTATCAAAATACTTAATGCTGAGATCAGTGGAAGAGTTACCAGTAGCTTTCCTGCTCATCTCATTGCAAGCAGCATTAAGTCAGAGCTCAGCATTTCTGGAGTGGCCATCCAGAGCTTTTAGCTGCAGGCTACTGGGGCCTGACTTGGTTTTGGAGCAGTGTGGCTCAGTTTACCAGCATTCAGTCATCATCTTTGTCTTGGGACCCAAGGTTTCATCAGTCCAGCTGTCAAAATGAGTGCCCATATCATAAACAGCCTGGAGACAGAACTGAATTTGAGTGAATTTGACAAGCCCCAAACTGGGGCTGGTAAAACACAACAGTGTGTGGTAGATGGTCTCTCTCTTCTTTTGTTCAGTCATATTAACTGCAAACACAAAAGTAATTCTCATCTGGTAAAAACTGTGCAACTGAGCTTTGAGGAGACCAAATGCTTGTTTATGGTTGTCTTTACATTGCTGTTTTTACCCTGGGTAGGGTCAAGCCTCTAGCCTGTATCCCGGTGGATGACATATGAGCATCAGAGCTTCTAGGATGCTAAAACAAAGAAGGTTGGGTGAGGAGATGTAGGAAGCTAGCAGCTATCACAGTAAAACTGCAAAGGATTTCAGACAGTTTTCTTTTTGTAGAACCCTCAAGTTTTCTGCCAGCTAGAAAGACATTTAAAGTTACTGTGCTAAGGGCAAGGGTGCAGGAAAGAACACAGGAGTTGTCTCTTTTATTTAGAGTGACTCCTCTAAATTCAGGTTATTTATAAAGGGATTTTTTCCCTCCTTAAAAATAAGATTTTTAGTATTACAGTTTATAAACATGAACAAAAATGAAAGACATACAGTTTGGTAGCAAAGAACTCTGCAGCATAGTTCAATCACAGTTTGGTATCTGAGAAGCTCCAGCACTTATAAGTTGATACCAGGTAAATTCAACCAGAAAAAATGTGCATATTTCCAACAGTGCAGGTAATCAGCTGTCAAAATATTACAGTTAGGGTTCACTGTATTTTCCAGCACTTGAACCTTTACAGCTGATAGCAAATGTTCCTCAGAAAAACAGATTCTCCTATTTCAACTTCAGCTATTGGACCCACAGCAGGAATTAATTCAGAGCAGCCCTATGGGTATCTCATATCAGAGGCCAGACAAGATGATCACAGTGCAATAGGAGTCTCCTCTGGGGTAGCTGTGGCAATGAACTTGAAAACAGCTATCTTAAAAGTCAATGCCTGATTCCAGTTTCACTTGCACACTGTTTACATGAATGTTACTCTTTTGATTTCAGAGGGCTGAGTGACAGTGGTGCATACAGAAGGCAAATCAAGGTTCTGAGAAAAATGGTTATGATCAAGCTGTCCTGAGCCAGTGAGGTGAACATGACATAGGACACATTAAAGGAGTAAACAGGCAAATTTTCTCCTATAACACTGAATCTTTGAGACAGGAACACAAACAATTTTATTAAAAGATTACCACTAAAAATTGAAAAGAGTAAGTAAAACCTGAAAAAATGCAAGTCTTTCTGCATTGTGAAATACAGAGAAAAAACATCTGTTGCTGAAGAGACAATGATTCAAAACTGAACTCTGCATAAAATAGTGGAGACAAAATGAACAAAAATAACCTCCAAGAGGGATGCATTTAGAACTAACCAGGATATAATATGTAGCTAAAGCACCAAGACAAATTACTTAAAATTATTCAATATGCAGCTCCTGCAGCAGGTCCCACAATTAGAAATGCAAGCCAAATTTGCAGGCTGTTTCCTCTCTTTTAATGGTATTTCTGTGGATTTAGAAGCACAGGATTTGTAAGACAGGCTCATGTTTTGCCTGGTCAACCATCTCTAGCAGTAGTTTCAACAGATTCTTTACAGGAAGGTAGAACTGTGCAATGGGCAGACAAAGGAATCTCCTGCACTTTGTGGTGGTCTCAGATAATCTGCAGAATGCTTGTTGAGTGCTCATAACCCTGGATTTTTATTTTTTTTTTCTGTTTATAAAACTGTCCAGTCTTTTCTGGAATCTTGGTAACTTCCTGTGGTTACAAATTCAGTTGGTCAAAATACAAACTGGTGGGGAAAAATTTTAATCAGCTTTTAATTTGCTACTTTGTAATTTAACCAATTGCCATCTTTTTCTTGTGTTCTTGTGACCCGCAGAGTTGGGTTCTGCTAAGGAAGCCTGTGGCTTATCTTCTGGGAAGTGTTCAGGAACCATTTTAATGAATTCCAATTAAGAGTCTTTCTGACACCAGGGGATGCAGAGGTCAAAGAATGCCCTGAGCAGCACAGCAACAGACCATGTGGAGCACAGATAAAGGTAAGAAAATGTCACAATTATAAATTTGAACAGAAAAGTCCTGAAGACATGAAAAGTATTTGAATTTGGAAGGATTTTTGAGTGAATTGTGTGGCTAAGATTTCTGCCTGGAGTCTTGAAGAACTATGTAAAGATTCTTGTATACTTGGTGGAGGAAGTAATAACGATGCTATGCCTCATTTATGTAGTGACTAATCTGGAATGGAGGCTTACAGAAAGTTGTAGATGGTCTAATCAGAAACAAGAGGTTTTTATTCATGTGTGACTTGTAAGAGAGAATTATTGTGGTTGCTTGAAGATAAGAGATCCCTGAGTGCCTTCTGGTGTGCTTGTGATTCAAGCAGGAGGCAGCAGTGGTCTGCATAGCAATTTGTCTTTAAGCAACTCTGTTTATGGCTAGTAAAACGAAATTCAGGGGACTAATCTCATGCCAAGCAGATACTCAGGAGCAGAACTGACGGATTTCACTGACATTTGTAGAGTCAACCTCTGTTTTTAGCCCAGCACAGGTAATTTGTCATACCAGTGTTAGCTAACACTGTCAGGAACAGTGATAGGAACTCTCCAATGAGTCTGAGTGAGTTAACCACCATACAAATGAACATCCTGCAGGATTAAGAAAAGATACAGAAAGGACAAAAAAACCCCCAAACGAATTGTTCAATAACTGGGAACCATGACTGGTTGTATATACAAGTTGGTTGCTATCAATATCATGTATTTTCAAACACTGGAGTCGTGCCTGAATTGACAGCAGAAACTTCTGTGAGTAGCAGTCTGCTACTTTGGCAGCCCAGAGAGTAGCACTAAGGAGTTCTTTAGCACTGTGTTTATTCAAGGGACATGAAGTCCTCCATGGAGAAGGTATGGCTGGTGCTTTTGGTTTTAAACTCTTTCCCTTCCTTCTTCTAATGACCATTTTCTTCTCACTTTGGCTTCTTCAGTCTGGGCTGTATCTTAGGTGACTTGCTGTGCATTTAAATGAGAGGTTGACAAAAGCTCATTTTGGGAGAAAAATATAACACAATGGGGATAGATGGAAGAAACAATATGTTGTTATTATTTTGGCCTTGCTAACCAAAACTAGAATCCTGCATTTTTTTTTTCAAGGTAGATCAGTTTGGGACAAGACATATTAGACAGACTGCCCACTAGTTTTGGGTGCAGAAGGAGAAACAGTGTCAGGAAAAATGTTTTCTGTCTTTGTTAAGCAAACCAGATGATCAGTAGCTTACAGATTTACTATGCTTTGAAATAGGGTTAATGGGACAAAGAGGACCTGCAATCACAATACTTATGTCTGAAGAGAAGGAGCATAAGGAAGTTCTTGCATCTGTATGATTGGTGTCAGTATGTATCTCCTCTGGTAGCAGCATGGCATATTTCAAACTGAGTGTCTGTTTTGGCAAATTAAGGACTATTCTGGACCATAAACCAAACTCATTAGTCTAAGCTTTCAGCTGCCTTCTGAGGCTTTTGGCTGGCCATTTACCATGGGCTCTGATGCTATCTGTTAACATACACAGATAGATACATATTGCACAAAAACCATGGTCTGTGCATAAGCAACCAAGGAATTCAGGCTCAGCTTTCCTGTGTTCTGAGTGGTTGTGCAAGACAAGCAATAAACCAAAGCTTTGGTTTTCCTGAATTAAAACCTTTGCAGTTCAGAGATGACAAAAAACCCTAGTATCCTTGCCAATGTATGACTCACTTAGAAGGAAGGACTCCAAAAACCTTCCAGTCACCTTAGAATGGAACACAAAAATGAGGAGGCCCAGCCCTGTGATACGACCTTGGAAACATCTTCCTTTCCCTGCAGACTCTGCACCATGGGTCTCAAATGTTGTTCTGAGGGAACAGATGATATCTGTGCTCAGGCTCAGCTTGGGAATGCAAACAGGTCTCAGAGCAAATAAAAATGGTATTTCTTCTTTTTTTAGTTTTGCTGTATTATCCAAGCAAAATACAAATGAAGATGTAAAACACGTGAATAAAGAAACAATAATGAGTCAAGATAGGTAATCCATACTCAAAGACAAAACTAGAAAGGCACATTTGACAATATCGTAGGTAATGATAAAGACTGTGACAACTTTCCAGAATCAAAGACTGTTCTGAGTTACTTTGTTTTGTTTCCACTCTCTCACCCCTCTTTTGGTGGAAACTTCACATCTGGCACTGTGACCCAGAGCAGGATTTTCCAAGAAAGCAGTAATTCCAGAAACTTCACCTCCAAGCAGAAGATATATTCAACATCACCTTGTTTCACAGCAATTGTATTTTGTGGCCTTTTCCCCAAAAAATATTTTGCTGTTCAAAGTTTTTGTGGGAGCTCTTTGAGACTTCTGGAGTGGACCAGGAGCCCACTATGGTACCTGCTGTGCAAACACAAGGCAGCAAGAGAATTTCGACTACAACAGTGATATCTAAGTCTAGTGAGAGTGGTCAGCTGATACAGACAGAAGGGGGAGCACAATGAAATAGTTGGAGCACAGGGTATAATTTAAATTTGTTCTGATTTATACTAAAATCTAAAAGAAAGTTGAATGGTGAGTATGTAATCTAGTTGGTAGAAGAACAGGGTGAGATTTTCCTAATCAACCTAAACCCCAGAATTTTCAGAGAAGAGCAAGTTAAAAATAAATAAATTAATTAAAGCCAAGGTCTGAGTAGATAGATTTTCAGGGATCTTTAACAAAAAAAAATCAAAAAAAGCTAAAACACAGCATATAATGTGCAACTGAGTGTCTGAACACTTTTCAAAGTCTTGTAGTAAAAATGCTGAGCTGTACACATTTACATACCTAGCTCACATTTGGACCCTTTAGAAGAGCTGGTCACAAGTGCAGATACTGAGCCTCTGGGATATTTTGACAAAGGTGAAACCAAATAACAAAAGATTGTGCAGTTTAGAATGCTGACCAGTTTCTTATAGTTGTTGGGCAGTGAACCTTCAAAGCAGAGTCCTGGGATGGGACTAAATCATGGAAGGAATTCCACTCCTGCATGCATCCACAACAAGAGAAGATGCTCATGAACAGGGAGAGTGCCAGGCTATTGGTGATTCTGGGAAGGCTGTGGTGTTTGGTTAGGTCCTTGAGTATGAGTTACATTTTACAGAGCTGCTTTTGGGAATCTTGGCTGAATGTCTCCCAAAAATTTGAAATTAATTAACAACTTTATGGCCATTCTTTGGCCTGTTGGTGTGCTTCTGTGAACTCTTAGTTAGCACTTCATTTCCACAATGCGGCATTATGAAGTTTCTCTTTTATTTTGCCACAGTGTTTTCTAGTTTATTGCCACAGTGTTTTCTAGTTTATTTGCTTAGACATTCTATGTATGACATGTATGTATTCCCCTGCCAGAAAATGATGCAGCAGGTAGAAAACCTGTGTTAAAGGTTCATTATCTTCTCTTTCATTTACTTTCTCAATAATCTGTTAAAAAAAAGGTCTAGGCTAATTGATGATGGCTCCCTTTGCTTTTATCCATACCTGCATAAAGGGCAGGAGGATCCAGTGTGCTTGCAGGGCTGTTGAGATTTATGTGTTGTTCCTTTGCTGTCAATGATCAGGTGAGCAGCACTGAATGACTCACTTTCCCTTTCAGTTTTGTCTAATGATAAGTAAGCTGGTCAGGACCGGAGTGATGTCTTACTGTGTACAGTACATAATGCACAGAGTCACTGTCTCAGTATCTGTAGGTGATACTAATATGGTTCATAGTCACAGTTTGTAATGTGCCTTTCCAAGACTGCAGCCTTTGCCTATGCTACTCTGTACTCACTCAGTACCCTGTAACCTGCCTGCTAAAAGCAGTCTTTCAGCAGTCTGTTCAAGACCTCAGACACAGATGTACAGATTGTATTTTGATCTTATATGTGTAGCCCAGTAGATATGCATATGAAAGCTAACTAGTATCACCTGGTCAATATTTTACCAGATTCATCTCACATGAAAATCTGTACTTTGTATGTCCAGTTTGGCAAGTCTTAAACACTCAGTAAGTGAGAATAGTAACGTGAGCTTTAATGTCATAAAGAGCTTTTTTGTAGTTTGATTTTAAGCTTTTTGTCTTTTTTTGTTGTTATTATTGACCTGTAACTGACAAAAGAACTCACAACTGTTTTAGGGAGGCTGTGATTTCAGTCTTTTATCGCATATCCTTCTTGGAGCAAAAGCACAAAACTTTGATGGGACTTGTAAGATAACTGTGCAAAACGGTCATGTACTGTACTCTGATTTTGAGAGAACTGTTTGGCTAATCACTGCCAAGATAATTACAATGGTACCTGCAAACAGTGTAAGTGAGATAGGAAGGCAGAGCTGTCCCGAGCAAACCAAAGTAGAAAGAGAAAATACAGATATGTGAGATGAGGTTTGTGATGAGGTGCCTAAGAGGCAACATAAATCCACCATCAAGAAACAGCTCTGTGGAAGAAAAAAGTTTCTTGATTGGTTCAATGGCAACCTAAAGCAAGTATGCAAATGAGAACACTTCAAAAAATAATTTAAAATTGGTTTTTGGAAAGTAAAAGAAAAAATTAATAAAAATTTGGCCCCCCAGTCTGTTTTTGGCAGACAGCAGGGTTGAGAATTTTCCAGTGAAAACTGGACAAGTTGAGATGTGCTATGAAGTTCTGCTCTCTCTGGAGATTGGCTGCAGAGTATCATCAGCTCCTATGTGCCACCTCCTCTCAAGTCCCGTGATGTGAGCTATTGATCTTTGCTGCCATTTTATTCCCTCATTTATGCCTTTATATGAAGTACTTCTTTCCTAGCAGACAAGTAGAAATACCTTCTCTGCTTCTCCTCAGTGTGTGACCAGATAGGCATGGTGGCACAGCAGCTTTGGAAAGGGCTTTGGAATATGTCCTGTCTCTCCTGTGTGGTATTGTGGGTTAGTTCCCAGAGCACCAGGGATAGCATGTCACATTTACTGCTCCTTCTACATCCTTTTAGCCACCAGAAAACTTGCAGTTTAAGAAATCAAAGAGCTTGCTTAAGATGTGAAAAAAGCATTTCCAGAACAAAAGGTGATGCCAGTTCCTTGCCTCCCACCAGTGCTATGAGGAAGGAGCCAAGCTACAGATTGTACTGAAAGTGAGAATGGTGAACTCCTCCTTTCTCCTTTCCCATCCCAGCCCCGACCCAGCCCCCAATAAGGCTTCATCTCTCTGGGAATCGAGTCCCTCTGAGCATGATGCTGAGCCAGAGGAGTGACAGGTGCCTCCTGATATGCCTAAATGAGAAGAACCAATCAGAGGAGTCTGCCCAGCTTTTGTTGTCATCTGGCTTTGCTCACGAAAGATGATTTTGATTGACAGATGCATCAAGGTTCACAGTTTATTGGTTTTTGCAAAAGAGCCAGATCTGCCAATTTAGACAGGGGAGTGACACAAAACTTTCCATCTAAATGGACTAATTTTACCACAGGGAATTCCCAGGCAGAGCGCTCCAAGGCAGGCGCAGTCCTGTTTTATTTTTTAACAAGGACTGAATGACAAATATAAACGACAGTTCTAGGCTGACGGAACATCAGCATTTGACACTTCACAGGGGAGCGGTGAAATAAACAATAGGCAGAGAAATTGAATTAGAATCAGATGAGAGTCAGCTAGAGAGGGAGAGGAGGGCCTGATTCTCTACCAAATCATTTATAAAAGAGCAAACTGAATACTAAGTAGCTATAACATGCTCACATCCTGGTTTATTAGCAAATTTAACCTGCTAGCATATTATACCTGCTTGATGTTAATGGGTTGCCGGACAAAGGTGGATGGTACAGAGTGTACAAGGAGTTTCTGTTCATGATGGTGCAAACCTCTTGTGCTAATCTTGCCCTGTTACTAATAGACTCTACCAAGTTAGAGAGCAAAAAGTATGACAAGTTGATTTAATTTCTCTCCTGTTCCCCTTGGCACATTGCCTTCAGAGTTCTGTCCAGTCTTCCTGTATTCTGACACTTACTAAGTTTTGGGTACCCAGCTTTGTAGCTTTGGCTCAGTTCTTTTACAGCTTTTTTTTTTTTTTTTCTGGGATTTTTCAAGTTCAAACAGGCAATTCATGACATTGTAAGGAGAATAATTCTGTGCAGAGTCTGTCTGGAACTTTGTGAGTGTGGACCGTATCTGCTTGAGAAAAAAGGTTGGCTGAGCTGGTAGCATTAGCAAGCTATTATCCTATTTCTACTCAGTTTTGACAGGGGATAGAATATATAAACTTTCTTGATATGTTAGGCAGCTGTTAGTTACATGTTGCTGGTTAAAATTTGGGTTTCTGGGTTTTATGTCAGGTTCTGAGATTTGAAGCATATCTAGAGAAATGATTTTCAGTCTTTTTCAATTATCAAACAGTAAGAACAAAAAAAACAAGTAGTAGAAGAATGGATGCCTGTACAGTGCATCTATGTCCATAAGCTTGCCTTTCCCAGTTACATTAAAAGCGTTTTCCTTAAAAATAAACTAGTGATTTTAAAAGGAAACACTAAAAACTACTGGTCTTGATTCTAGAGAAAACAACATGAAAACAGGGGTCTTTGAATTTATTTGCTTTGTAATGATTTGACTTTCCTGTATGAGTCTGTGAAGTATATATGTGGAAGCTGTGTGATTATATAGGCAGTGTAACTAACCATTGCTGTATTAAAGAGGTTCTAAATTCAGCTCTGTGGTTAAAACAGGATTCCCATGGATGCTGACATGGAAAAAGAAAATACTTCTTTCTTCTATGCAGAGAGGTTCTCTACCTGTATGAAGTTTCACCCTGTTCAGTCCATTTGAGTTTTCTGAGTAGGTTTTGTTTGTCTTCCTTTTGTGGGTGTTCAACAGGATGTGTTTCATATTTGTCTCAGGTTAAAAGTCATTATATAATCATAGAAGGTTTTGGGTTGGAAGGAACCTTAAATATTGTCTCAGTCCAGCTCCCCTTCATTGGGTGAGGATGCCACCCTCTAGACCAGGCTGCTGAGAGCCCCATCCAACCTGCCCTTGAACACTTCCAGGGATGGGGCATCCACAACTTTTCTGGGCAACCTGTTCTAATGTATCACCCTCACAGTCAAGAATTACTTCCTAAAATCTAATCTAAATCTATTTTTCAGCTTGAAAAAAAACCCCAAACCAACACCAAACAAACCCCCTCAAAACAGTCCCTTACAGCTTTTCTCCCAATGGTCAGGAGCCACAGCTGCTTGCAGTTTCAGCGGGTCAGCACTTGCTTACAAGTTCTGGCAGCAGAAAGTTAGGATGCCTCCAGTAAAGATGAATGGTGCCTCCTTCCTGAAACCTGCTGTTCCTTTCTAAAGGGGACTGTGGAGAGCAATGAAAACAGTAAGGATAGAGAAGGTCCTTGGAATGTGTGGGGGAAAGGGACTAGTGTGGAGAATCCAGCAGTACCTGAGCATGGAATGTGGGGTGCTGGATGCTCTCCCCAGTGTGTGTGAGGAACATGTGGGGGGTTATACCTGGGAGGGTAGGAGGCAGAGAGGGAGGAAGGGAGTTTACAGAGTCCATGTTTTCCTCATCGTGGGCGATATTGGGGTCAACATGCCTGGGGTAGAACTGGCAAAACATGGAAAGGGAAGGAAGGGCATGGCAGGAGACAGGGCCTGCAAGAAGCAGCCAAGGTTTACAAGAGGGGTTCTCCTGCTACATGGATAAGAACGAGTGGGAAAAAGTCCTTTCCAAGCTGCTACTACAGAATAAATCTCCAGGTAGAATTTTGAACCTGAAATTATCAGATAGGCTTTGGATGGCATCTTCCACCAAAATGTCACACAGGAGAAAACAGGAAAAAACCCAAGCCTTTGATAAGCTTTGGTATCAGACCAGCCCTGTCAGCTTTGCCAGGAGTTATTGGGCCATTTCCAGGTCTTGTGACATTTGGGCTGCTTCCAAAAGCACTAAGCCACAAGGTCCCTGTGATGCAGTGAGATGCTTCCTTTTCACTAGAAGTGAATTTCTGACTCTTAGAGAGGAAGAGGCACCATTAATAATGTAGCTGTAGGTGTCTTGAGAACACTGAAACTAGAAGTCAAAAAAAAGGTTCTTTTGTATTTATTTTATATACATGTATATAAATATACATATATACAAAATGGTGCTATATACAAATTACATTATTTCTAATGTGTCTTTTGATTTTTGCTTGTGCTTGGATCATGATTAAGTATGAGGTGCTGACAATACAAACATTTTTTACTTCACTGCAGACAGTGCCTGAATCATATAAGCTAACTGTCCTGAAGATATTTCCAGCTTTTTCCTAAAGCAGAGAAAAGTTATATATGGACTGTTTACTAGGCATATCTTCATTAACTGCTACTTTTTTAAGTGAGTGGATCCTTCCATTAATACTTTAAAGCTTTTTTTTTTTTTTTTTTAACACAGACATCATTGTATAGATTTACTAGATTATAGTTTTCAGGATTCATTTTTTTCCTTTAAAACATTGGTATTATGTTTCCTGTTCTTCCATTTTTGCCACTCTCCAGATCCTTAGTTTTTCAGTACTGATTGTGTGTCCAGTAAATTAATCTGCTACCCAAAATAATACCTAGACATGTATATTATCTTTTCTTGCCTACCCTCACTAAAGAGTGTATTTAAAGAAGGTTGTCATCATCTCAGAATGTTCTGACTTTTCTTTATTTTTCTTGTCAGAGGAATCATAAAGAGGATTTCTTCACTTAGTGTTGTATAAAACTTCACAATATCATTTTCCTCATTAGGGGGCAGGCAGTGGTGCTCATTTTAGTTTTATCACATTACATTTTCACACTGAGAACTCCTATTGATTATGCAGAATTATTAAAGGAACATAATACTGGTTTGAATGGTGGAAATAGCTCTTTCATGCAAGTATTTATTTTTGCAAGATATATAAGTTCTTGAAAGTTGCAGTTTTGCTGTAGTTCTGCTGTCAGTTATGGAGACTAACACAGGAATGTCAGGGTGAAGATCTCTGGGCTGTATTTTGTGATACAAATGAGATAATCATGCTAGTTTCTATATCATTCTTTTAAGATTATTTTACCAGGATGAATTTTGAAAATCCATTTTTCATTTGTCTGACACATCTATCTGGTGGTTCCTAGCCTGTCTTTCACCTCTGACAGTGAATGTACATTAATAATTTCCTTTGATTCCAGTCAGTTTAACAGCTAGGATTCATCTATCAATTTGCTATTTGATTCTTATCACCTAAATGTTGGTAGAGAAAGAGAAGTCTGATGCATAAAAAGTGTCACAATTGGGGAATCCAGTTTTATTCCAATTTTGAGTGCAAGCCTATCCCTACATCACATCCTGGGCCTGTCTGTCTTGCAGGCAGCAAACCCTGGGAACATGAGGCCTCCAACTTCAGCAGAGTTGCCAGGAAGTTTTGCTGCAGGGTGTGAAAACTGAATTGCTTTTACACTCTGTTTAGATTTCAACAAATTGACTTTAACTTATGGAAAATGTCCTGTTGGGGGATTTTCAGCCTATGCTATTAATACTGCAAGGGAAAAATAGAAAATAAACAAAAGGAAATGCTCTAACTCTCTGATGAGCAAAAGTACTTGATTTCATGACAGCACTTATGTGCAGGCTTTCCTTAAGATACACATGCACTGGCAGAAAATGGGGCCCACTCGCTTTCATGAGGTGTTGTGAAAATATTTTATAATGACTAAAAAATGTAGGAGCAAAATTGGTTCGGTCTAGCCTGACTTCTTGCTACATTTTTAGCTCACCTCTATGACCCTAAATTGCATAGGACTTCCAGGAGAACAAATGCTTAACTGAGGAGAACTTGAATGAATACCTCAGTATTTGGTATGTTTATAACATGCCTGAATATAATGCCCAGCTGTTTGTTAGGTGGATGATGAATAGCTTGGAGAATGGGCTGTTTATGACTTTACATTGGATTTTGCTCCCCAGTTGACTCAGACGGAGTCTCCCAGCTGGGGCTGTGAGGGAACAAGCTTAAAGGGGAAGGCGACTCTGGGCTTTACCCCAAATCTTTCTGATGTTATGGCTACCCAATAGCATTTTGATTTTCTGAACTGCCTGCGGGTACCTGATGTGTTATGGATCACTGGGAATCAATCGAGTGAGGTCAATAGAAGAGGGAGTCCCGCTGGCAATGGCAGGAGCGTGTGGTGGCTGCTGGGGGCTCAGAGGCTGGGTTGTACCTGTAGGGTGTTGCAAGCACGTGCACTGCCGTCCATCACGCAGCGTGGTGGCTGTCAGCCATCATAATGTTGTTTACATGGTGCCCAAAGGGTGCCAGGCGCAACAAATGTAACATCCCAAAGACCTCAAGGGGAATCCGTTGGAGAGTGAAGTGTTAGGGGAGTGGGGGAAGAGAGAGAGAAGAAGAGGGAAAGAGAAACAATCCAGAAGCCACAAAAATGACATAGAAAAAAAAAAATTGCTTTTATTTCTCATGTGCACAAAAGGAGAAAAGAAAAGAATCAAACAGAACTGAAGTGATGAGGAAAAGCCAAGAGGGGCTGCAGAAGCCTAGAATGGATGTGACCCTGCACCTGGCACTGGGCCCCTCCCTCTCTGGTCTCATGTCTAGCTTAGCCTGGAGATCATCAGCAGAGCTGCTCTACAGTTACATTTGCTATCAGTTCTGTAATTGTCAGTTTGGTCCCTCCTTCCTGCTTTGCAAGTCTGCCACCATCCTGGGCTCAGCCTAGGAGCACACTGTGGTATTTGTGGGCCCCTCAGAAGCCCTCACTCTGTCAGTGCCAAAGGGGGCAGCTCAGCTATGATTCTTATTTCTTTTTCCAGAGGGGTGCTTTTCCTTAGGGGCAAAAGAGTGGAGTTTTTCCAACAGTTCAGCAAACAAAAAAGTCCTTTAGGAAAATGTAATAAGCATATATAATTTTATATTCAAGAGAAGAAAGAGGTGCAGGGCTTTTTGTTTTCCTTTTCTTGTTTAACATCCTCATATTTATGTTGTGATTAATTCCAAAGTCTTACTCTGAGCTTTGCTACTGATGGGTCAGAAAGCATGCAAACTTCTCCCTGTTTCCACAGCAGGGCTCATTGCCATCAACTCTCCCCAACAGATTTACAGGCCACAAGTGTCAGCTTTACTGCATCCACCTCATGCAATCCTGCCCACATCCCATTGGGCCAAAAAGGATGTGAGAGCTTCAGAGAGCAGGACTCAAAGGTACTGCTCAGTTTTGAATGCCATAGTCCCTGTTGTTTTCAGCCAAGCACAGCATTTAAGATTTTGGGAGATTCTTCCCCCATGATCGAGTAGAGACAGAGGAGACCCAGTCTCACAACATTTCTGCTTGGTCCATTAGATAAAGCAAATGTAGCAACAGAACTAAGAATGACCTGAGAAGAAAGAAGTGAAGGGAGAGCTAAAGAAGAAGAAAAAAGAAACAAAGAATGATTTGTGAGAAAAAGGAAAAGAGAGAAATGTCATGGAAACATTAATTATTATTCACAATAACGCTTAACATTTTGATAGAATTTTCTATCCAGAATCTCAAAGCACTGAGCCGGTGCTAATTAATTCAGCTGTGCAATCCCCCTGTGAACTAGAAACTGTTGTTATTCCCATTTTACATAGTGTTGGAATTGAGGTGTGTGGGGAAATTGGACTTGACAAAGGTTTTCTAGAGCCGCAAGGATAACTGTGGTTTGAGGTCCCAGATATCTGCTCTCATATCAGTAATGCTCTTCCCTCCCTGGATAGAAAAGTGCATTGGGAATGGGAAACAATAAAAGAGAGGGATAGAAATTGAATGGAAAGAGGGTATGAGAAAGAAATGTGAGAAAGGTAAGAGACAGCAGAATGGAGGAGAGGCTTATGTTATAGACTTCACTGGATTTTGCATAATGATTTCTTCCTCCAATCGTTTTTCATTTTTTCCTGTAATATTTTTTAAGGGAAAAATAATTTAAACCCCCCACCTATAACAAAGCAGCTGTTGGCCTGTTGGGGAAAGGGTCCTTACAAGGTTTGGCTGTTCCCTCAGGTTCTGGATTTGTGCTGTGCTTTATTGAACACATTGTTTTGTTTTCAGTGAGCACAACGAGACTTGCACAGTACACACAGCGTGTTCCTTATCTACAGGATGAGACGAGGCTGTTTTAATAACTACCATGATGAAGATGGAGATGAACTTATATACAAGAGGAATTGCCTTCACATTACACACATTATCTTCCTACAAAGCAGCAATTGTTTTTTTTTTGCAAATAACATAATATTAAATAATTGGTAGAATTTTTGCGTTTCCTGCATAGTCCAGTCTAATGGAATCTAGATGAATATTGATGGTTTTCTTCTGCATAATATCACCACATAAATCCCCATGTCAGCTACTAGACTTGGGCTATAATACTGCTTTACAATGCATCCACCGACTGTAAATCAAAACAACCAATACAAGAAACTCTTTGGCAAATGTAATTCAGTACATTCGCATGAGGGTCTACAGATGGTGGTGGAAGAGGATTAGATTGCCCAGTCCTTTGCATAATTCTGCTTTACTTTGAATTTTCCTGGTCAAACTAGATGCTGTACTTATGAACTTTCCAGACCAATCCAATGCCTGGTGGAAATCCTCTTTTACCAGTGGAGTTAAACCAACAATAGATTTGGCCCTCCAAGGGTCAAATCAAGCCAGCCATGAGTGAGACAACTAAATCCTGCACTCAGACTCTAGCTCATGTCCTCAAGTTCAGCGAAACACCATTATAAAAATGAGCATTTCTGAGCTGCTGGCTTCTCTCGACCTGGGCCCTGGGCTGCAGGTGGCCAAGTGTGAGGTGTGACAGTCTGCTTTTCTCTAGCTTCCTCAGGAGCTTCTCTTTTCTAGTCCTGGGATTTCTTGCCTCTGCACTGACTACCTGCTGAGTGAATCTGGGTGGTGCACGAGTAGAGCAGAGGTTGTACTGAGAGACTAAAAGAGAGACCATACTAACAGGGTTCAGCATCTGTCTCGTGTCTGTGAAGGAAAACAGGAGTGGTGAAAGCATATTATTAGAAATGGAACAGAATTTTCTTCTCTCCTAGAGGAAGATCAGACAACAGGCCAAATTCTGGTCTTGGTGACAGTGTAACAACTCTGCTATTTGTAGCAGGTTACTCAGAGGTAAGATGTGCAGAATGACACTTTTAATAGATCAGGAGTAACCTCTTCGATTTTATTCTGTACAGGAACAGATTTTAGCTCTTTATCTTCTATGTAAATGTCCCCCCAAATACCCATATCATTTGGGCACCCCATTAAAGAAGACACAGACCTATAATCAGCTAAAGCCATGCAAAGGCTGAAAAAGTTAGGTGAAAGGGGCCTTTGGGATCAACACAGCTGTTTACTGATGGTGGATTTTATACATACAAGTTAAACTTGGAGACAGAATACCAAGTCCACTACCACATCTCCTCAGAGGTTTGGAACTTTGGATTTTATACATGATATTGGCTGTACAGATTGCTCCACTGTTCACTTTCATGCCCTTCGGGGGTTTTATTCTCAATCCTGTCTTTGTCCATGGACAATAGTCCACGAGTTTTATCTGAAACCTCTCTAAAACAACAAGGATCTACTTTGGCAGACTCTGTGCCCTGGGGACAGGCTGTAGCTGCCTTCATGTTTTCTTTGAGTAATTTTGAGGAAGTGTCAGTGCAAGGAACAGTTTATGAGTTTGCTGACAATACAGGAGTAATAAGCATTTCTATTGACAGTTAGCCTTTTGCAGAACAGTGTTTGTCCATCACTTGGGAACCAAAATGAGCACAGAATCCCTGGAGAATCATCAGGAGAGCATTTGGGATAAGGGGTAAATATTAGGGTGCACAATACAGGACTGAAGATGAAAAGATGGGGCTGTATATTGGGTCTGGCTGGTAGGATGCAAGCATATGGATTTGCATGGGGGCCTATAAATTAGTAGGTGTATGAGCAGATGGGTGGGGAATCAAAGTGGGGGGGGGCCATATAGCAGGGCTATAATGGTTAGGAAATTAGGTGTTGGGCACAGATAATGAGGTGGTTGTCACCAGCAGTGGAGATCTGGAGAATGGGTGTTGGGCATATCTAAAATTGCAAAAGTTGGGATGTGGGTGAACTGAAGTCGTCACAGGTACAGAGTTAAAGGTAAAAGGACTGAAGGCTAAGGACTAGGGATCCAAGCAATTATCCCAGCCAATCCTGCATTTGTCCATCTCAGTCTCAGCTGTCCAGAGGGCAATCAGATGGGCCCACATGAAGCCCCACACTTTCCACCACGCAGCGCAGTGAGAGCGCAGCTGGGCTTGTTTTCTTTGTTTGCCAGCCAGTGACATGGAAAACGTTTGTTGCCTCAGAGTGCTTTTTTTTTTTTGTCGGCTGATGTATTGGTAACTTTGTCAGATGTGACTTGTCCACACTGCTCCCCAGAGACAGGATTTGGGAAAGGAGGGGGAGGAGGAGGCGACCGAGTGGAGCTGGCATCCAATCCTCTCCAATACCATCATCCCATTGTAGTGCAAAACAGAAAGGAAACAAAACCCTAGAGTGAAAGAGGAGCATCAAACATCAGAGGAACTCGTCTGCCATTCAGGTGGTGGGGAGAGATGGGGCTTGGAGTTTTATTTTTGTAGGGTTTTTTAATTATTATTTTGGTTTTTTTGTTGGTTTTGTTTGCTTGGGTTTTTTAGAAAATTGGGGATTTTTTTGTTCCTTTTTACAGACCTTCATGACAAAGCATAAAAACACAGTTATATTTATATATCTATTTATATATTTCTTCATTTCGTCGGTTTGTTTGTAAATGTTGCTCCATCCTCCTGTCTGAGCTGATTGTGTGTCACAGAAATTGAGGGTGTATGTGTGAAGTTCCTCCCAACTCAGGCCTGCAAAGTCACCACCCGTGAGGTGCGACCAACTCTGGGGGAATCCATGCTGGAAAGTGGGGATGAGGTGCACAGAGAACCCCTCAGGGGGTGCAGATCTTTACTTGGTCCTTTCTTCATTGCCAGATGGGCCAGGTCTCTGTGCTGCCATCTCTGCTCTAGCCAGACTGTTCCCTCTGTCCTGGGAAACAGGGTGAGCATTACAGGTTACACACACTCAAGAGTCCACCACAGAAGAGTATATCTTTGGGGAACAGTGCTTCACGAGCAGCATCCTCCCCTGTTTCCCTGGCCCTCACCGCTCCCAGAAGGGGGTCCTGTAAGGCAACGGTTGCCAGCTGCATTGCTTCCCAGTCCCCCTGGAGTCCTGGAAGCCGAGGGGACTTTGCATGGCTGAGCTTTCCCTAGGGGTGTTGAAAGGCTCCTGCAGGGGAAGCCACTTGGCCGCAGGCTGTTCCTGGCGTGGGGGGAGCGGTCGGGGCGGAGGGCAGGGGGAACGAGGGGGTCTCAGTCTCATGTGGTGAGCGCTTGGTCCGGCGCCTTCGTGGCGAAGAGGAGGGAACTGGAATGTGGGGAGGAACGAAGAAGGTCTCTTCCCCCTTCCCAGGGATGGAGGGAGGTGATCAGACAGGTACAATGTGGAGGCCTAAGCTGTCGCCCTGCAGTTTCATGTGGTTTCCATGGTAACTAGTGGCGGTCATAGGCAGCGGCAGCAGTGGGAGGTGCGGAGCCCCGGGATGTGGCACTATAATAATAAGGGGAACCTGAAAGTTAACACAGGAGAAGAATGGACTGGTTGAAAGGACAAACAGTAAACAAAAAAAAACCAAAACAAAACAAAAAAACCAAACCAAAACAAAAAACAGAAACAGTCAAACTAAGAAAAGAAATAAAGGACAACTGAAAACAAAAAGAAAGGTAGAAAGAAAGAAAAGCAAAAGAACCAAAAGAAGAACTTGGAGACTGATGGGGTTAAGGAAAGGCAATCAGTGGAAGCCAACTGAGGGCCACACTTCAGTTGATAGATGCTACTGTGGCCTCTGGATAGGATGCCCCTCTATGGGAAGGAGATGCTTTTGCATCCTCTGACAATCAATAAGTAAGCCCATGAGCATTTGTGCTAGTTTTGGCTGGGGTAGAGTTAGTTTTCTTTACAGTGGCTGGTAAGGGGCTGTGTTTTGGATTGGTGCTGAGCACAGGTTGATGATACAGAGTTGCTTTTGTTACTGCTGAGCAGGGCTTACACACAGCCAAGGCTTTTTTGCTTCTCCTACTGCCATGCCAGCGAGGAGTCTGGCAGTACATGGGAGGCTGGGAGGAGACACAGCTGTGACAGGTGATCTGAACTGGCCAAAGGGATATTCCAGACCAGATAACACCATGGGCACTATGTGAAGGCGGGGAAGGAAGGAGGAAGGGGAGATGTTTGGAGTGACACTGTTTGTCTTCCAAAGTGGCCATTATGCATAATGGGGCTCTGCTGTCCTGGAGGTGGCTGAACATGGGAAGCAGTGAATTAATTCCTTGTTTTGCTTGTGTTTATGGCTTTTGCTTTCCCTGTTAAACTGTCTCTATCTCAGCCCAGGAGTTTTCTAGTTTTTATCCTTCCAATTCTCTCCCTGATTGTCCTGGTGGGGGAATGAACAAGCCAGGCTGCATGAGGCTTGGCTAATGCCTGGGGCTAAACCACAACAAACACTGCAGCACAAATATGCCACACCTGATCCGTAGCCACAAAGAAAGTGTCAGGGCCAGATGTTCTGAATGTACCTGACAAAGTGTAATAGGTCAATTTAAAACCAGGAGGGGAGAAATGAAACAAAATTACAGAGCTTGACTACTTGGGATTTGGGTCACATTTGGCATGAATGCTCTTTAGATGGTTATCGAATGTGTGTTAAATAGTGATTGATTATTAAGATCACATTTACTGAAGTTTAACAGCACTGGAATAAAATGTGCATCTATTATCCAGTTGTTAAACCTCAGTAAATACATAGGTAAAAATCACAAATGATTTATTTTACATATAATAAATCTCTTCCTATTCCCCTGCAAAAAATGTTATATTAGAAGCTGAAGTCTCATAGGAGTTTTTTCCCCTCTGAAAAAAAAAAACCAAAACAACCTTGACTATTTCTGAGCAGATCAGTGACTAGAGATGGATATATATCCCTGCAAGAGAACTCTACTGGCTACTATAAATCTTATGATGCAGCCTGTCTCCCACTCTAGATATTAGTCCAACTGGTCCAGTTGGAAGAAATTCTATGGGATTTAAAGATTTCCCAGGAATTGACTCTGGATTCAGCCTTGGAGTGAAACCTTATCTGAATTTTTAACAAGGCCTTGAAAGTATGTTGATTGTGGCCTAAGAGTAGCAGAACCCAAATTTAACTTTTGATATAATCTGGAATAAATTGTGGATGCAGCCCATGGAGAGCTGAACTGGAGTTCTGAACTGTCTCATGAACGAGAATCGGCTTCAGAACTGATACAAAACTTGCATGAAGTGTATACTCATTTCAAACTGACTGGAGAGTGAGGAAAAAGGCCTGTCACCTACCCAAATGCTTGAAAACCCTCTTCAGAAACAAACAAACAAAAAAACCAAAGAAAAGAAAACAAAGAGACAAACAGAAGGAGCGCGAGGCTGGGGTGTGCTGTGGGAAAGAGGTACTCACTTAGTAATGCAGGGTTGCTGAACCGCCAGGCCTCGTTGTAGGTGGTGTACTGAGGGTGGCTGTAGGGGTTCCCTGAGAACTCGCTCCCTGGAAGAAACCAAGGAAGGTGTGAAATACAGTTAGAGATAAAGATTTACGTTTCCTATTCTGTCAGACCAGTGTTCATGCTGAATCCGTTTGCCAGCAGGAAAACTTATGTAGCTTCCTTGTCTAGCTGGAACTCTTCCCTTCAAGTCACTGCAGTGCCTTTCCAGTGCAAGTTGCATACCCATACCATTAAGCATCACAAGATTGACTTCTTCACAATCGAGAAATCAGTCCAAATTCAATAGCAAAGAAAATTTTTAAGTGGGTGTGTTTTATTTTCTTTTTTTTTTCATTGCCTTCTGTCTTCCAATTCTCAAGCTGCATTAGGACTACATTTGCAAGTGTTTATGCTCTTAATTATCAGCTCTCTTATGAATAACTTGAAGATTCTCCAGCAGTGTCAAGACAGCAGGCATGGAAGGTTGATGCGACAAGCTCACAAGAAACTCTTTGGAGCTAGCAGTGATGTTGATGGCAATATGTCTTGCTAAGTTTTTTTTTATTAGGGTGCTGAGGGTGATGGCATATTTGTGGAAAAGTATCATTCATTTTTGGAAATGTCCTGAGTTGGCTGTGCTTAAATACAAAACAAAATGGAAAGCACATGCATCACTTTCTTTCTTACTCTGGATGGTGGTATTAGTCTGAAAAGTGATTCAAACATTATTAACCTCTCTTTTATGCTTAATTAGCAAGTTATAGAGAATACTTGCTGCATTCTAGCTCTGGAAAATAATTTTCTAGTGATTAGCACTTTAAGTACTGTGCTGAATCTGAAAGACAAGTTGTGCTACAGCTTCTGTTTTCACATTAGGAAAATGGTCCCAAACCAAAATACTTCCAAGCTTTGTGATCTAGTAAGACTCTGAACCAAGATCTGAATGGTGCAGTGTCTTCTAAAACATTCCATTTTATTGTGCAGAAGGAGCTGTGTCTCCCTGTTTCTTAGAAGGCTGTGCAGGTTATTTGATAACTGAAGGGGTATGGTGCTGCATTCAAAATAAACAAATCTCCCCAAACTTAAACATCTGTCATTCTATTATGGAAAATCATGGCATGATCTGATCATAAGCTCAATTTAATGTAGTAACAACAGACTGTGGACAATTAACATCATCTGAAAGGCCTTGTGTGCTAAAAAGGCAGTAGAAGAATGGTGTGGGTATTAGCTTCTGGTCTGCTCAAAGGCAGAAGTGGAATTGTTGCAACAGAAGTGTTTGAAAAGCACCTGGCAGATCCTGCTAGATACCATGGAACAGGAAAAGAAGGTAATGCAAGATGGGATGGATGCCTGTAATACAATTACCAAAGAATGTCAATTAATTATGGTATAATCTCCGCAAATCTCCTCTCACTGGAGCGTTAAAGCCAAAACCACAGATTCTCAGATGGTGGAAATGAAGTCTGTTCAAGTTAGGGGATTTGTACTGCTTTAAACTTGAGAAGAATCTCTCCAGCGAGATTTTTAGAGGTACTCAGGGTGATAACCGGAGTAGTCAGTACAAAAATGAGTATGAATCAAACCCAGTATCATCCAAAGGTATTTTAGTCACAGTAGCTTTTAGTTTCAGCATGAAACATCATTTTGTGTGAGAGATCTTGCTGACTACTGCTTTAATGATAATAACTCAGCATAATTCCATAGCTAGAAACATCATGCATGGAAAGTCTGATAACTAGCTGGGAAAGAATAGGTGAAACCTGTGAAGATGACCATGCAATACACTGTCCAGATTTTTCTCTACTGAATTGACTTATCTGTGGAATATATTGGCAAGAACTCCCTTTTTTGGGAGTTTGCTTCCCAAAGAAGGAGAAAAATCTATCCTCATGAGAATTTCTGCTTTTGAAGTACTTCATAGGACATAACTTCACTGTATGGAGAAAAATTGTTATGATATTTCAAGACTATTCTCTTACACCCTGCTGAGCTGACACCCTAAACTGTTTATAGCATTGCTAAAGCACGGGTTAAGCACAGGAGAAAGAGCCACAGCTATGGAGCGTGGGGAGGAGGGCGGGCAGCCACTGGAAACAGTGTTTATTGACGAGGAGTGAAAGCATGCATGCAGCAGGATAATGAGCTTTTGAGCTCAACTGTGACCAAGAGGAACTGAGCTATCGCCTTCCCCGATCACTAATGAAACAAGTGTAATTTCCTCATCAACATTGGATTCTGTTTAACGACTCCCTGCCGCTGCCGTCCCCAGCCCTCCAGCCCTCTGCAGGCTCTGCACTGCTGTGTAAACTTCAGTTCCTTTGGTGGATGCTCACTTCACTGAAACAGTTTACAGAAACTTGTTGCCCTTTCTGGGAAAGAGGAAAAATTGAGACAGGGATCAAAGGTATTCTGTTACCTTTTTAGGAAACTTCTCTCAGATATGTAGGTTAAGTGCACCCAATACCTGATTCTTCTTTCTGTGAGTGACTAAACCCTGCTTTTCCAAGTGTGTGCTCAGGACCACTGGCTTTTGTCAATGTTTACAGCTGAGGACCTGAAGTTACAGGAAGGGCAAATGCAGGAATATGTATCTTGTCACGTCATGTGCATAAACCTCAGAGACATCTGCATTTGCTGGCCACGTTGCCTGAATGTAGTGCTACAGGAGATAAGCTTTTCTCTAGACTATGCGGGTAGAAGTCTAGTGAAAGGTTGTCATGGGTAGGACATAGAAGCTTTGATTAGCACTGGTTAAACAATCTTCTCAGAAACAGTTTTCCACTGGAAAATACTGTCTCATTGAAATGGAAATGTTTTGCTCGAGCTTGTCAGCTTCAATAGAGTTTTGGAAAGAAAAGTTCTGAAGTTATTGCAAATTGAAACAAATTTTTATGTTTCAACTTTCTTGTTTTGTTCCATTTTGCCTTTCTCATTTCATTTAATTTCCTTTCAATTCTTTCATTATTTTAATATGTCTTGACATCTAGAACATGTTGATGTTACTGAAATGTTTCATCCTAATGTTTGCAAATTGAACTGTAGCAAGGTTCTGACTCCTCATACCAATGCAAGATGAAAACAAATATCAAGGAATCAGAATTTTGAATGGATTAGAAATCTGGCTTCTGAACAGTTGTGTGTTTAGCTCTGGACCCTTGTTTAGAGAAGACAGAGCCTCTTTCCCATGTTTTCTCACATCTGAACAATAGGTTTGTTTGCATGCTAGTATGTTTCTTAAAGATACTTCCTGAGTAGTCATCTTGCTGGCTTCTTGTTTCCAGTGTAGTTAAAAGCACTGACCCCTGAACTTCCTTAGCCTGAGGGCACGTAACAAACCAATTTGATTGGCACCAATTTGATTGTTCAAACTGGACTCCCAGCAGAGGTTGCAAGTCAGCACAGGATTGATCTCAGGAGGCCTATATTCTGTGCAATCTGTGCTTAGGGAATCTTTACTATTTCTTGGCATCTGTATTTAAATCTTGTTGGTTTAGTCCTCTAATACAGAAATGAGGCATGAAGTGAGCCTAGCAGGTGGCAGGTTCAGAACAAATAAGGGATATAGTTTTCACAAAATATGTAGTTTAGCTACAGAACTTCTTGTAAAAGGTTTCATGCATGTTAAAGGCTTATATGGGTTCAGGAGACATTTTTTACATTTGTAGAGGGAAAACCTATCAAGGGTTTAATATTAAATAGAAAGATACTAAATCTGGCTTGGAAAATCTCCTAGCTGCAATGTGAAGGCTGGGAGATCTTTTGAGAAAGTATCAATACATGTTTGCTCTACTACACCCTTCCTCATATTTCCCCTGTTGGCCCCTGACACAAAGTAGTTGCTGCAGAGATCTGCAGAGTGACCCATTAAAGCAAAGTCTTCTATTTCTTCCCAGGAAGCCTCTTTATCTCCATCTTGTTGGCTTCAGTCACATTAGAAAACAGGAAGAAAAGGGCTTCCTGACTGGGTCTGACCAGTGGGGTATGACTGAAACAGCCAGAACCTGATGCTCTGTTGAAAGATGCAGTAACTACTGCAGCATGCCCAAGTAGGCCACTGGAAAAACTTCCTCTGAATGTTGACATCAGATTTAATGTGAAGATATCCATTTGACCAGAATAATTTTTTTAACTTTGAAGTATAACCTAACTTTTTTTTCTGTATGATGCTTTTTTTTTCTTTTTGTGAATATTTCTGGTTTCGTTTTTTTTTGGCGGGGGAGCAAGGGGAGGATACTACTGTCTTATATGCAGCCTCCACATCCAGGAGCTGAAACACCCTATTCTTGGAGAAGTGACCCCTGTTTTTAGTGGTCTTAGAATTTTTGTCCCAGTTTAGAAGGCAGTATCATCCTTGTCATGAGGACATTAAACTTATATAGCAATCATTGAACAGTTTCTACTCAAAGAGCCAGCTATTTTGATATTATTAATAATTTCTATATGCTGTGACCTCCTATAAGTTTTGACCTTAAATGATCTAAATATTGTCAACTGAATTTATCTACTATTACTGGGGGGAGTTGTATGAGGGGTGTTAATTGATTTTATATTGTCTTAGTGCTTGTCTGATTCTGTAGACAAGCCACCTCCCTGAATAATTTAGTGTAGGACATGCCCTAAAATTTGTCACTGGAACAGGTTGCTCAGAGTAGTTGTGGATACCCAGTCCCTGAAAGTTTTCAAGGTCAGGCTGGATGGAGCTTTGCACAACCTGTAAAGATGTCTACCCATGACAGGGTTGTTGGAACTATGTGACCTTTAAAGTCCCTTTCAACTCAGGCCATTCTATGATTTGTCCCTTAAAGATGTTAGGACTTTGACCTGAAAACATTTCCTAACAGTTATATTTTCACTGTCCTCACTGAAGCTAATGTTCATTTGGCTGACTGTTCTGACACATGGATGAGGGTTGAGTTAGGCTACCCACTCATAAGCCCTGGCAAATCATATGGTAGTAATTTAAGAACATTCTGTCCTCAGCTTTTTTGCTATTTTGGTTCTGGACACATCTCTTCAGAAGCAGAGGTTGCACAATGGGCTATGTACCTGCCCTTTAATCATCATGACTCACAACCATGGGCCATAAAAAGCAGAAATCAGTGGCAGATGAGTTCTGAGCTACTATGTCTAAGAAAAGAAAATCCTGTCTCTTCATTTATCTACTGTGGACAACTGTCATCAGAGGAGAGTAGGTAGTAGAGCCTGAGGTAACAAACTTTTCAATTGTCCTAGAGTAAATGGTCCTCTCTTCTTCTTAAAGAGTGGGAAAATCCATATGCTGTGATAAGGTATTTCTCCAAAGCATTGGGTATCAAAGAGTTTTTCTTTGGAGTTAGCATTAGGTTGATAGTTTCTTGGATTGGAGGCACTATTTTACAAACAGGAGGTGGTTAAGTAGTTGGTTGTTAAGAGTGAATAGTTAGTTTTTTGTGGAATGCTGTTCATAATTTTTGAGTTCTTAGTAAGTTTAGGCTATATAGACAGTAGGTCTTCAAATACTGCAGGTATTAAATTACCATTGATAATTTTCAGCTTGATGCCATGGCTTTAGACAGAAGGTGAGTTGTCATCCTTAGTTAGTGTATAGGTGAGTGTCTTGAGCCATGAGCAGTACATAATAATCTGCATGGGTCATTGGAAAATAATTACCTTAGTTAATGAATACTAGGGTTAATTAATTACCAATTAATTGTCACAGGTTATAGCTAGCTAGCTGCCCAAAGCAGCAGTGAATCAGTTACTAGGGAGAAAGAGATACATTACAAAAAGGGTTGTTAGCTACATTGGTTATAGGCACCTGATGGTTTCTTTATGAAAAGACTAGCTCTTCATGTCAGCAAAGCAATAGCCAAGCCAGCTGTGAAAGCTCTCACAATGCTGGTAACCATTCAAACATGTGTGCACCATTACTGAGGGTTGGCAGCTGACTTACCAGGAACCATTCCTGCAAGGGTTGATGTTGGGTAGCTGCCTTGTCCAGTTGGGGGAACATGGGGTGGGTAGCCAGGCAAGGTGGTGCTTGCCATATCACGACCTGGAAAGGGAGAGAACCGGGACAGGTGATCAATACAGATAAGATCTTTCACTATTGATTTGGTATCACCTCTTGTCCTACTGTCACACAGCTTGATAGGAAACTACTGCACAGCCTGCTCTTAGAATTCTGTCCACCCACTGAAAATTCTGGGTGAAGATTGGGGAACTTTGGTTCTCACCCTGTAAGGATGGATTTTAAAACTTAGCTTTGATGAGGCTCAAAAGAATTTGATTTGCTTCACTGTAGATTTTGTATCTGTTTTAACTAAATCAAAATGGCCCTGATCTGCAGAGAATGGCAGCATATTCATTGCCAGAGTAGCTGAGGTCCTGTCTATATGCAGTGGATGCAGTTCCAAAACTGTGGTGATGTTGCTTTAGGGTGTGATCAATGTGCAAGGCACTGGAAGTGATCTAAGAGTTTTCTGTGCCTGTCTCTCTTCCTACCTTGGCCATTTACCTGCTGATGGTTTTAGTCACTTTACCTCTCTGTGCTTCTTTGTATGCTGCAAACTCTTTGGTGCAAGGGCACACTTTTAGTACATTTGCACAGTTCTTATTTAGCATGAGACCAATTCTGGTTGGACTCCTTCCAGGTTCTGGTGTACTATATACAATAATAGGATCATGCAAATTAATTTGAGTCTCACTTAGTTTTTATCACAGGTACAAGTTTTTGTTTATAATACTTAAAGTTGTGATTTCTTTTCACCACCAAAGAAGTAGAGAGGGGTGTGGACTGGGTGAATGATTTGTAGTTTATTTTTCCTCTCTTAGGAAGTGCAGCTGGGGGCTTCTTGGTTGATGCCAGAGGCATTTCCTAATTTGGACGGGTTAGCCTGAAAATGGGCCAGCCAGAAGGGCATTTGCTGTTAGTGCTTATTGCATTTAAATGAACTAAAATAATCTCAGAAGCTGCTGGGAGTTTCAAGCCAAAGCAAAACAAAACAAACAAAGAAAAACAAAACAAAACAAAAAGCTAAGTGAATTAAGATAATCTTTCCCCCACAGCTGCTGAAAGATTTACAGCTCAACCTCCAACACTGCATACTGAGATGTCAGCCTGTTCCAGGCATCGAAAGCCTTTTACAATCCCTAGGTGAACTGTAGCTCACCAATAAGTTTGTGCTATTTATTGTTCTTTTGTTAAATTTTGCCTGTCCTATCTGTTCTAACTGGAGGGTAAGAGTCTGATTCTCCCTTAGGAGTGACAGGTTAAGTATGGTCCATTAACACCACTGGAGTCACCGGAGCCATGCTGGGATATACCAATGAAAGAAGAAGAAGCTTTGGTTTAGCCCTACTACCAGCAGAATGATAACTGATGAAAGCAGGCCCTGGAACAAGCATGAACCCTGGCTGGGGAATCAGAAATAATTAACAGTTACAAGGCAAAGCAAAAACTAATAAGCATGGAACATTAACCTGAAGGGAGGAAGTTTCTCTGGGATGAGGTAGGCTAAACCAGTGTCATTGCTTTCACAGTTCTTGAGTAAAGATTACTGAGGTGATTTACTCAAGAAAACAGAAATGCAAGTTCATTCTTTCTTCCTGAAGAGGTTCCCGATCAGTGGCTGATCTTCCTAGCTTATGTCCTCTTAGACAACAGCTGAGCCATTTTCCAGCCACTCCCCAATACTGAAAAAATAAATACATAATGTACCAGGGATTAATACTCTACACTCTTTTACTCTTTTATCACCATCGTTCCTGTAGTGACTTGTAGCTGTATGTTAAATGGTATGAATAACATCTAGTAGATGTAGGTTTTTTCTCACTTTGGTTTAAGGCAAGAATTTTTTATGCTTAAAATTCTTGTTCTTTTACTTTCAACTATTGACTAGCCTGAGAAATAACAAGTGATGAGTGAGAAAACAGTGTCACTGAAAAGTTAGAGATAACATTATGTAGCTGCAGGCAAAATTAATTCATTTTGACAATTTCATTCAGGTGGGATCACATATACACTCACTCTGCTACTTGATGTGTGCACATATGTCCGTGTGTTTTTATTCAGACATGAGCACACAGAGATTGATGTTCAAAACTGAGCATGGAAAATTTGTTGGGAAGTGATCATCTGTCAAAATCCCAGTCTTGAAAAAGGAGATAACAAATACTGTATCAGTAACATCAGTAAGAGTCTCACAGAGAAACCCTTAAAATGCTGTTACATACAAAGAGGCCCCTTCCATAACCTTGTCTCATTACAAACAGATAGGATTATTAAATTCTGGTATTGCAGGGCTATGGCAAAGCTAGCTCATAACATACTTTCAACTGCAGCCATTCTTTCTCCTGCAAGAACCTTCTGAGGGAGGAACAGCACCTGAATCACTGTGACATTATTTGCACTTTTGAACATTTTGTCCCTTGTCTAATTCCCTATAAGAGTCCTAAGTCACGTGCCTCTTTAGAAACACAGTGCCTTCTAGGCTAGAAAATGGTTATATAGAACAGTATCCCCAGATATCTGTACTGTTGGAGAGTCAGGAGACTTCTTGGCTTAGGTAGTACCTAGAACTCAGAGGTTTTCACTGGCTGCAGTAAGGTAGGACCAAGACAGTCTTATGAACACAGGTGTTCTCTGCTGTTACTTGCTGTTTTCCTACATGGAGGTTTAGAAATGGAAATCTCACATGACAAGACAAATGATATTAAGTCAAAAGAGAAAAATAATATTGGGACATGAAGGAAGCAGAGGTAAGATATGTTTCTTGGATATTAGGAACCGTGTCTGCACTAAGACTTGTCTGTTCTGAAAAAGCCCAATTTACATCCTTCGAAAAATGACCAGTGGTCACCCAAGATGATAACCACTATTTCACCCAAGTCACTCCTGAGATTCTGCAGCAATATTGCTTCTGTCACCTTGCTTAGGAGTTCCCCTTAGTATATACCTGAAACTTGACCTTCCTCCTCATCTTGCCCTCCTGACTGCTGCTCATAAATGCTGCCATCTTCTGCAACCTATTTCTTCACTTCTTCACTTCTGCTCCTCCATTACAGGCCACCTACCTCAGCTCTGTATTTCTTTGGCTGTAAAACATTGTCTCTCACACATCCTTCCTGCTCTTGACATTCAGACATGATGCTGGGTTTCTTAACTGCTTGGTGTGCAGCAGCTGGTGTGAAGGCACCAGCTCACATTGACGCTCCCAAACCAGGTAATTCAAATACTGCTGACAGCATAGCTATGGCAGTGCCCACCAACTGCCCGTGTCTATCTGACTTAGTAGCTGCAACTCATGCTGAACAACCCAGGCAGGCCTAGAGCTAGCAGGGATCTTCATGCTGCTGTCATCTACCTTAGGCTAGCACACCGTATTCTGTACTACTCAGGGACATTATGGCATTAAGGTAACACAAGATTTTGCTGTATGCATGTTTCTATGCTAAATCCCAAACCCCATCCAACTGGCACACCCAGTCAGTAGTAGTAGTTACAGCTTCTCTTTCCATCTTTCCATTTTATTCTAAAAATGAAGGACAGACATGAAAACTTTTTTGATTCTTCATGGAGCTGAGAACATATGCTGCCGATGCAGACCAGGAATGTGGTTGCTCTGGTTCCCACTTGCATTCAAAGAGCTTGCAGCATTTACTGGCCTCCCCATCAGACGAAACTGAACCCCTTGCCTACAGCATCCCCACTCAGTTTGTGGCCAAGGCCGGTTACCTGCTATCAGAGGCTGGCTGCTGGACTGCCCAAAGTGGGCACCATGATGAAGGAAGGCACTGTAGCAAGGCGTGGACGCATCGTCTGAAAGGGCCATGTGGAAGGGCTGAAGATCAGCCTGCCCAGAGCCGACCGGCGTGGTGGGGGTGAAAGGGGTGAGAGAGGCTCCATGAGGCTCTTGCTTTATACTGAGGGGAGAGGAGAGGTTTTCTGTGGTAGGGTAAGGGATGGACACAGACAGACAAAGGGAACAGGGGAAGGAAGAGGTGGGTGGGGAAGGGAGGAGAGGAAGAACAAAATGGGTAAATGAAAATGGAGTGGTTAAAATCTACAGGGAAATTAATTTTAAAACAAAAATAAAAATAAAAAGGCTAGGAATAGATCAGAGGAGCCAGTGCTGAGACAACAGCAGTAAATGTGCCTGGGGGCTAGGCTCAGACTGCAGGAAAGCCTCTGCGGGGCAGCAGGAGATGAGGGGAATGGAGTGCAGTGGCAGAGGTGAGGAATGGGAGGCAAGAAGAGGAGAGGTGAGGGAGGGAACATGCAGGAGAGGGAGGACAGGAACAAGCATAGGATTGGGAAGAAGGATGCTCTGAAGCTTTTGTGCTCCCTTTCCTGCTGCTTTTTCTTGCTGGCCAAGGGCATATGAAGATGCTACACTTACACACTTTGGCCCAAGGAATTGCAACACTTGGTCTCTTCAAACCCAAGGTAATCTTCCTCAAGAGAGCAGCCTTGCTATGAGCATCTATTAAACACATTGCTAGGTGTAATGGCCTAAACTTCTCTAGCCAAATTTCATAAAAGCTTGACAAAAATGGTATAGCTGGAGTTTGAGGTTAAAATACAAATGGGACTGTGTAATTAATAGGTGGATAAATAGATGGATCAATCAATTGATCTTGTTCACAGTGGCATGTTTTGGAGATTTAACCATAAAAGCAGTCAGGGCTGACTCTGATTGTTCCTAGAGTGTAGTTTTGCCAGATAGATACCTTGAAACAGAGACATAATGGAAGCGAGGAAATGTGGGGGACTTACAGAAGATCTAATTTTCATTGTTCTTTGCATTGGACCTCCATTTCTGAGGTGCAGATTTTCATAGGCACAATAGATTCAGCTTTGACACTGCTCCTTACTTGGCTGCCAAGTAGGATGTTTGGGAACTGGAGAACTCTGTGACCTAAAGCATGGGTACTCCAGAACACCCACTGCCATTGGGTCAGCATTAATAGAGTCCTGTATTTGGACACCTGAAAGCAAAGCATGGATGATGTGATCAGATCCAACTCAAATTATCTAGCAGACCATCCATCCTCAGGCAAACAAATTCAAGCCAATAAATGAAAGCCATCTCTCTGCTGTGATGGCAACTATTGCCAATGGCCTATGAAATAAGTTAGTTCTGGTGGTTTTGATTTATACAGAGAAATAGAAACGTGACATATAATTAGGTCATAAATCTGACTTTGTTAATGTAAAACTGACTTAATTAACTTTAGGCACGTTGTTCCAAGGCTACAGTGCTAACCTAGACAAAAAAAAGGGCTGGACAGTTTCTCTCTGTGAATGCTGTTTATCCTGAGATATTTGTTTCCTAAAGATTTGCTACCTGGAAAAAATGACAGTTTGCTATTTGTGTTTTCCTCCAAGTACTTCTAACATGGGTGGCCAGCAAAGGTCTCTCATCACCAAGACTTCTTTGCAACAAAGACATATGCTCATTTCAATTAATTGGGAAGGATCAGTCTTGGCCAAAAGGGATACACTTCATTTAGTTTACTAAGTGAAGTGACTGGTATGCTAAGTGAGGATCATAATTTCTTTTCCCTTTTCGCTAGGAAGCTCAATTTGGCCAGGACCTTTTGTGGAGGATACGGGTAATGGAAGTTAGAGTATTTGGATTTTGTTTTACAGTTAATTAAAGTCCCCAGAGTAGCCAGCTTCTACTTTTTACAACTATACATTATCCTACTATCCTGGTAGTGAGCCTTCATGTGCCAGAGCCAGGCTCTGTAGATCAAGAACCACCCCCAGGCTATTTTTCTCCTGCATCCTCTGTCATCAGATGATAAGGAATGCACAGATTTACTTTCAGACCAAACAGGCAGAGTCACCACCAGAATTCTGGGAGTGCTTGAAGCCTTTGTCCAAATAATGTTGATACAAGATAATTTGGATGAATAGACCTATGTGCAGGCAGAGGGCCAAATGCTCTCTGGGCTTTCACAGGCTGCGAGTGAGGCGATATTTTTCAAGGAAGCCGTTTGACAGTGATACGTAAATAAACCAGGGACACTTTGGTCCTGGGCATTTTCCATACTCCTTTTCCAACTCTCTTTATTATACAAGACACAGCAGGTGTGGGAGCTGCTGGGGAGGAAAGGGCAGAGAATAAGGTGGACGTGGAAGCGTGGGTGGGCAGAAGCAAGAGGTGCAATGGGCAGGGGTTAATCCTGTTTGCACAGCCCCCAGGCACGTTGGGTTTCCTAGTCCCTCCCCTGCTTTATTTCTCTTTTAAAGCATGGAATTTTCAGCTATAATCCTTCCTAAACCACAGCATTTTTCAGGCGCTCTGTGTAAGTGAAACCATAATCTCTGGTAAAACAGACCGCTTAAGCTGCTGTAGCATTAGGCCAATCTGATCCAGCCCCTGGATTTCCGCTCTGCCCAGCCACCACAGAGAGGATTTCAGCCTGAAAGACTGTGTAAAGCCCTTGCAATGGGAACAACAGTGCTAGGCCTTGCCTTGCAAAGCTGAGAAGGGTTAAGGGACCAGGAGCTATTTGTCCCAATGTTGTGAGGCTGTTAAAACCCCTGTCAGACTCACAGTGGAGATGAGCCCAGCCCTCTCTTGAACACATCAAGGCTTATGAAGAAAAATTCCTTGCGCCTTCCAGAGGCATCACCACTTACTCAGTGTGTGAGGGGATAAAGAAGTCAACAGTAACATGGCAAAGAGACTTGAACACAATAATGCTAAACACTCTTCTCTCTAAGAATAGTGGAAAGGAGGCGAGGATAAGGTCAGACAGCGAATGATTGCACAACCAAAACTCAGACTTTTATGTGTCTATTTATCTGTCTGTCTATCTTTCCCTCTACATTCTGCAACTGCACAGACATAATTTATATCCCATGTATCTTTACTGATGGATGGCATTTACCATTTTTTACTCCTTTGTTGTCCAACTCTCCACTGACTAAAAGCACCTGTATTCTGTCTCTGGAATAACTCCTGCCACTGCTTTGCTGGAATAATTGCCCCAGCAGTGAATTATAGGTCCAAAGCATGTCACTGTATACGAAATCAACTGATTGATCTATCTATCCAACTGTGAATGGCACAGTCCCATTTTTCATTTTAACCACCTCAAACTTCAGCTGCATCTTTTATGTTTTCAATTTTGATTTTCTCCATTCTCTAATTCTTTCATATTTGTGATGGAGAACTTTCCCCTGCCTATCCTAAGTCCTACTACTGCCAGCTGTGGAGCAGGGACATTTTGGCTTGTCTATGTTTTGTTGTGAGTGTTCCTTAGTAAGGCTCCTTCAGCGAATCCTATCATGCCCCTAAGGCTGGAATGCCAGCCTGTAATCAAATGGTTGGGAGTGGAATGAGTTTGCAACCCCTTTCCAAAGCAGCAGAAATCTATTCCTGCCCCAGTCTACTTTTTTCTTATAAAAGGCAAACAAGTATCCTTGTTTATAGGTGGCAAAAAAATATTGCCTGCTGTGATGGTGGGGGAAACATGAAAGTCAGCAGGGTGAGGATGTAGCTGGAAACATAGCAGAGGACAACATTTTGGGAATCACCTACTTCTCTCTTTCTGACTGTACTTTCTGAGTTACGGTTGTTTTTCTTCCATTGTAACCCTCTCCTCTGTTATTTTGGCAGAAAGCAAGATCTGGTGATCTCTAGCCTAAATTCCTACTGTGAATGAAGGGATTTTGGCCAGACAGAGTGAGAGGAAGATTCACAGCTTTGGGTTCCTATGGAGGCTCATGTCAGCTTTTATCATGCTCTCTCCTGCTGAAGGAAAAGGAAGCGAGGGAGGGGGTGGGGTGTTGGTTGCAGGACTAGATAAGCTGCGTGTTTTTCATTGCCATCTTCCTGGAGGATAAGTTTTCTGCATCTAGTGCTCCTTCTCTTTACAGTACACAGAGAATACCAAGATGGCACATCCATGCATGAGGGATGGCTTTTACACGCCCACTCAACACTGCTTACTATCTTGACAATGTTTCCTGTTCTTTGTCTTTTCCTGAGGTCTCTATCAAATATTTGTATGACCCCAGTGCCCCACACTTTACAACACATATCCTTACAGCATTACTTAGGGATCACTCTTTTATCTGTGAGGAACTGAGCCCAGAGAAGAATACTCAAGTTCCTGTAGGAACCCTGTGCCAAAACTGACTCTTATCTCAGGTGTTCTGAATTCTATCCTTCAACCCACCTTCGAAGCATCTTTTTCTGTATTTATGTTCTCTATTCCTTAGAAAAGTTTCATTGTGGTAAACAGAATGGGACTGGGTCCTTTGAACTCATGGACTGGTGAGTTTACACTATAGGCAGTGGAGTTACATCACTTTCTCCCATGTGGGAATCTTGCCTCCAATTCCAAAAGACCAGACAGGACTCACAGCATATTGTTTGCTTTTGCTTACTGTCATATCAGAAGAACCACTTTTTCTATTCTTAGTTTCCTAGGTTTTCTGTTGCAAGAGCATTTTGCAAGTTGCACTGAAAAAAAATACTGTCCTGGTTTTTTTTCTTCTCTGATCATAACAGACCTTTGCTAGAAGAACTTATAAGGGTGCCAAGATTAACCTGGTTCTTATTATACCTTTCTTTCTTCCTACTGACTGGAGAGTGAGCATTGTGTGTTCAGGTTTATTTTCTGTTTCTGCACACATTCATCCATGTTCTCAGCCCATTACATTGTTGAGTACATGTTTAAAGAAACAACCTAGGACTGCTTTCCCCTGAGAGTCAAAGCTGTTGTGACATCACAGTCCATGTCAAATTTTGTAATCTATTTGCTGTAATTTTTTTTCCATTAAACTGAATGAAAATTCAGATTTTATATCTGATCTGATAAACTTCTGCTTTCCAAGTAAACTGACCTGCTAACTCTGTATGTTACTTTGAAGAGAAAATTTTATACTCTTCATATAGTGTAAAATGTGGTGCTTCCAGTGGATCTGTGATCTGAACTTACTCTTTGAAGCTACTGGGATACTGATTAATCACTTGAGAACTTAACTAAAGTCTATTTCATGTGGCTCTCAGTACATTTGTTTAAAGATGGAGCTGAAGAAGGAAATATGCTTTGGAATCTTGGCTGGAGGTGGGAAAAATGTGCGTGCAACTTGTGCACTTGACAAACAGAGAAGTTCAGTGGAGTTTATATTGTCCCCTTTCTTGAGTCCCAGCCCATTGGACTTGGCAAGTTCTGCCTGTCTTGAAATGTTGCATGTGCTTATTCCCTGTTGTTTTGTGACTTAAGTGTTACCTTTTAAACAAGATGCATTTGAAATATATACTGGGAAATGCAATTAGAACCTGTTAGTTTTTCACACAGTCCTCATTATAGGTAACTCCAAAGTTTCATCATAATGGTATTTTACTGATCACAAGATAGGATAGATCTTCCTCGGTAGCCCACAGCAGTTGTAAACTTAAAAAGATGGGACAAAGATTACTCTAAGCTCTCAATTTCTCTGAAAGACTGAAGTGGGCAATTTTGGTTACACAAGAAGTTATTAATGTCTGCTTAACTCAGGTATAAAGCACAGTCTTTGCTACACTGGGCAAATGTCTACATCATAAGAATTTTTATCAAAATCATACTCATTGAATCCTTTATTTAACCTCAGAAATAAAAAGGCAAAACTTGAATAGCTGGAAAGACAATATAATACAATTATTTTCTCTAAAAGAAGTCCTCTTTTGTCCAGCAGCATAGAGTGTGGCAGCCTGAAATGCTGTGCTTTTGCTGAAGAAAATTTGACTGGGAATGCCAATTCACTGCTATTGCCATTAGATGACATTATTTTCATTCACTGCTATTGTTCACTTAAATGCTAATTTAAGGAAAGCAAAGATATTATTTCTTTTGGGCCCCTCCATTTTTGTGTTCTTCAGTTGAATATGCCTTTAAAGCCCACCAGGTGCTTTCTTCAGGATCATAAAGTTACTGCCAGTGAAAATTCAACTGAATGCATATAGTTTGTGTGATTCCTTCCCCTCCACCCCACTCCTGTCTGTTTCAGGGATCATTCATCTGACCATCTATCACTCTCAGCCATTTGGTCCCAGAGAAGAATAGTAACACCTTTTGCTTTTACAAATTCCTTGATTAGATAAGAAGATATTATCTCTTCTTAAGGAGGGGAAACAGTTGATTAAACATGGAGGTGCTGTGGACTTCTGCTTTTGCCAGTTCCTCATCTTAAATATGAGAGGCTTGCTCATAGAAAATATTACCTTCATTTTAGTGAGGCAGGATAGTAACAACCTTGTAGCAGACACATGAATGATTATTGTACTCCATTTTCACGGCATTGGAGCATCCAGAGTTGTGCCCAAGAGGTTGTTTGACTGCTGGTGACTGCAGCCATGCTGCTGGGCTGCTGACTCTGTGGGATCAGCCAAAGCCAACTTGGGCCCCCCAGGAATTTGCTAAACAGTCTTTTTTAAGTCATATTAGACAAGCCCTGACCAGGGCCATTGCTCACTGGTATCAAGGCTAAAGTAGACTGGAGTAAGACAGGAATTTTTCACCAGTACAAACAAGGAAAAGGGGAAGGAAATACTTCCCCTCTTGCTGTAACATTATAAGTACAACTGAATGTAATGGTCAGTTTTAGTCATGATTTAAAACAGCAAGCTGGATCAACTTGTTTTACATTTCCACTGTCAGGCTGTTTTCTACAAGCTTGAATTTTATGAGAGGTAACAAATATTTTGACAAATATAAAATTCACCCTAAACATAGTTATTTCAGTTTTTGCGAAGTAGATGAACTGCATCATGTGCACATTTATTTAAGCAATTATGTTGTTTAATATAATTTGTCTTCACATATTATTACATGGCAAAATAGTGAACGATGAGTCCATATTATTATTTTATTAGATTATTAACTTTTTACTTGTTATCTGTGTCAAGTTATATTTGGATGGAAATTAGAATTAAATTAAAAACAGTATTTGTAATTATTCATGCTAATTAAATAAAATGACCATAAGTTCCCTGACTTCCTAAATATATTAGACCAGAAAAAGCAAGCTTTTCTAAGCAGGTTTTGCATTAAAAATTATTTATTAACTGGAGGAAAGGATAGCTAGAAGGAGGATTTTGGACTGCTTTTAGAACCCTATTTTAAAGCTAATAGATTTCATCCTCTCATACCAACTCTAATTCACTTCATTTGAGGAAAACAAATGTTCCTGCTTTTTCAAATCCTAGTTTGTTTCTTCATTTTAAATGACCAGATTATTGAACAGGACAAAATTCTCTTTGGTTCACTCGCTAATCTGAAATGAAGGAAATTGTATCTTTTCACTTTGCAGGAGGCTAAAATTTTCAAAGGATTGTTTAACATTTCAGAAAAATTTTCCAAGTGTCTAGCCAGCAATTTATCCATGATTAGCATCTCAGCTTTCCTGAAAACTTTCATGGAAATCAGATGCTGTTTGAGTACTACTTTTTTTTTTTTTTTTGTCTTTCAAGTATAGCAAGTATCCTTTTTTGTCAGTAATTCCAACTTTTTTTTGGCATGCATTCATGTATGAATTTAAAAAAATAAACTGAAAAAAATCTGATCCTATGCCAGAGGGTGGAGGGCTGAAGGAAAGTAAAATCCATGAACTTTTTGGTTTTATGGTGCCTTTGTTCAATAAATCATGAGTTGTCATCAGGATTTCTCACCCTGGATGATATTTGCTGCTTTAGGGAAAAAAAATATTTCCCAGAGAGAAGAAAACGTTTTCCATGTAGGACATAACTGTTTTGGTAGGTGGTGATGACTTTAAAAGTTCTCTATTCCTGTTAATAGGTGCTAACTGTAGCAGAGAAGCACTCATAAACTTTCTCACAGGAAGAGAAGGGGATACATATTCCCATTTTAGTCACAGTAGAAGTTCCTGAAGTGATGGGGTTTTTTCATACAGTCTTTTATCTTTTCTTTTTCTTTGTACATCTCACAGATTATAGTGGGCTTGCAAACAAGGTCTAACAATTAAAACTGCTGGGATTCATCTAAGGGAAAATTTTCTTCACCTTTGCTGTCAATTTATGATCCATCCAATAGGTAAATCCTCCTCTTTAGTAGTCTGTTAACAAACAAGTTTCAGGCCATACATGAAAAGTCCATTGTGCCCTAGTACTGTCTCCCTGTTGTGTAACTCCTGGCCTAGATAATTAAGTTGGAAAAGGCTCTATTCCCAAACTATTAATCTAAGTCCCCAGAACTCATAACTTGCTTTGAAGACATTTCACTTCTTTGCATGACTATTCCAACGGCTGTGACTTTTGGTGGTCCTTAAAGATGGATCTTAACTTTTTTTCTCTTCTTGATTCAAGGCTTCTGTGAACATCCTTGTGCTTTTAAAGTACTCCTGTTGCTAGTGCCAAAATCTTCTCCACTCACCTCTTGTCTGTTGAGTACTTACCTAGCTATCGAGTACCTTCCAAACTCAAAGATCCATGGAAACGAGTGAATAAAAGAAAGCTATTGAGATTTTCTGTGTTTACCTAGCCCTGTACAGATTTATACTCATCTGCTTTGACTGTTTGCCTTCAATAGAACTCTGAAAAACAGAATTCTTGTAAAGGTGTTCAACTGCACATACTCGCCTTATCATGGTATGTTTGAGCTTGGATCTTTACTTCTAGGAATTCTGACTGGTGTCCAAAGACACTGTCCAAGAAACTGAGAGGAATCTACACCAATCCAGCTATGAGAGCCATGCAACATCAAGGCAAGATGTTGCTTGCCTGCTGACCTGTGTGCAGAAAGAGGTGAGGTGGTGTTCTCAAGCAACTCTTAAAGAGTTTTCTCTCTCTGAGTCTTCACAAGGAAGTTGAAAATTTCTGCATTGTCTGTTCCATCTGAAGGACAGCAGGGTATGTTTCCTAGCCTAGTGTCCAGCTAGTCCCTAAGTGACAACTCATTCATGAAAACTCCTTGCACATACTTAATAGGGAGAAATAAGCATGACCTGTCTGCTTCATAGTAAAAAAATGGTTTTGTTTACTTGGTTTCAGTGATTCGAGTAATAAATGAGCCATCTAAGATGTATTAGTAGAATAATTGTCTGGAAGGGAGTGTTTGATATTGGCAGTATGAGGCAAGGCAGGGCTGTACACAGCTGTGGTGCTAGACTGTGTCTTTGAATAGAAGCCCAGGACTTTGAGGAAGGCCTTCTGGCACGTTGAAGAGGTGGCTGCCTGTTTTGCAGCACTTCCAGCTCTTCAGTTCCAAGAAGTCCCTGTATTGATAAAGGGACTTCAGCAACACCATTCCTTAACTATCTCATTACATTTCAAGATTTTAGATAGCTACATATTGTTGAAGTTTTGATGGCTTTTGGAGGGGTGTAGTCTCAGAATGGTGTGAGCTGAAAGAGCTTGTTGAGGACAGCTAGTCATGAGCCAGAGGGAAGGATGTTCTCGTAGGTCTTCAGAAAGGACAAAGATCTGGTATGGTTTGGAAAGACCTATCCATAGTTTTTTTCTGTCTGGGAAGACTAAGCTGGGGAAACTTGCTTGTACACTGAAGCTCTACATCTCAAAATTTGAAGTGATTCCACACAGAATTTGTACCCTGAAGGGTTTGTTTCACATTTTTTTCAGGTATCACCTGAATTCACAGATTGCCCTGGGAAAAAGTATGAGGCATTTCAAGGATGATACCATAGCAGTAAAAGAGTCAGCCAGCAATTCAATACTCACTATTACTCCAATATTACTCCAATTACTCCAATAACCCTTCCTGGGAGCAGGACCTGGGTGATACCAAGAAATCTGCATGCCTCTTCCTTAATCTCCTATCAGATCAGGGGTAGATCAGGAGGCAGCACTGAGCTCCTCACCTCTCTGGTCCTTCCTGAAAGCATTGCCCAGCCCCATAGCAAACATATCATGAATCATTCATCTTTAATAGATTATGCAAATTGAGAACATCAGATCAATGAAGATCAATACCTGCAACCATTTAATTGCCAGCAAAAACATTTTAAGAATGAGCATTATCTGAAGTCCTTTCTTGGGTAATGGCACCATTAATCCAAACATTGGATCCTGGCCTAAGTGTACAGGAAAAATTCTCTGCCCCTCTTCCCCTGATGCCTTTCAGGGTGTTGAGGGGTTTTTTTCTTCCCCTTTTCGTTTCCAGTTTCTGAGTTTCTCCATCATTACCACCAGTGAACAGCTCCCAGTGCTAATAGTTCTGCTTTTGTTACTCTGCACTGATTGAAATGTCGCATACAGATTGAGATGTTAGTGCTAAGTTGCCACCTGGGAATGTCAAGCTGGGTCTGAAATGAACTTTTCTCACTCTTGAATCCAGATGGATCAGATGGGTATGTTCTCAAGCTGAGCTGGGAGTGTGGCAGGGAACAGAGTAGGGGTAGTACAGGGTGGGAGGGACATGAAGAAATTTTTTTCCTCAGCCTATAGTATCTTCTGTGAGACCAAATCTGTCTCCTGCTGTGCCCTTGTGAGAGTCATGTCCAAGGTCTTTTGTAGTGTCCCAGCCTTCAGGAAGCCTTCTCTCACATTAACAGGCTGGATACACCATCTTCACTTAGGCAGAAGGACTAAAATAAACTATTTTCATGGCCTCTTTGTATCTTGAACTCTGACTGTAGACATGTCACCTTTACATTTACCTGTGGGGATTTGCCTTGCTCTCCTACTGGCATTGTCCCTCAAAGACAAGAAGATATTTCCTGTAAGAGATGTGGATCTGCTAAACAGTAGATGAATGCCAGCTGAGTTTTTCAAATACAAAGAAAGATAGAACACTTTTGCCAGAGCTAAGCCATTTTTTTCTGGTTGGCTAAGAAGCTGCATGGCTACAAAGATTCTGAATCAAGCCTGATAGCTGTAAAAGCCATGAAAAAGGTCTGGGATGTCATGCTTTCTAGACACTTCCTGAATAATATAGTTCATCTTCCATGTTGTCCATGAGATTTTGAAGATCTCACACTGGATATCCTCTGTGTTTGAGTTAACTGTTACTAATCCTGCCTGGTCCCAAAGTGCTTGGTGGCCAAAAGTTGCATGCAACAATATGCCTTTGCTCAGTGTTTGTTAAACAAGTAAGGACTGCCTGCTTCAGCCATGGGCTGGTTTAACATTGAGGGCTATTATCTAGGGTTTCTGCAAGAAAAAATTGAGGTACAAACTTCAGTGCTCTGGATTCTGTGCCATCAGTGGACAACTTTTTGGTCAAGGGACAAGAAGCTTCTTCCCTTGCTAACAGGACTTAGACCTCTTTGTCATGAGTTGTTTCTCAACTTCTGCCCTGAGGTTTCTAGAGGGGCTACAAAAGTTGTTGAGAAAGGGGGATATATCAAATGGGGTCAAGTCACTTGAGCCTTGCAGCCACTTTTGCTACCCAGGAGGAGATGGTAGCTGTGTGAGCAGCCACTGATGGCAACCAAAGCCTCAAGAAGAAGGGCTGTGGCACCAGAATATTTCCTTAGGGCTCTAGACACACACAGGACAGGCAGCCTAACACCAGTATCAGGACAGTGTGAGAGTGACCCGTAGTGCCAGTCCAACCTGTGCCACTCAGGTTCTGCACGTGCCACCAGCAAAAAGGAATTTTCAGTGAAGCATCTACAAAGATTGCCTCCTGTTTCCCTGTGTCCCAGTTTGTCTGCTTTCATGTCCTTGCTCACAGTTTCCGCTCTCTCAGACACACCTGAGTTTAATGTGCCCACACGAGGAAAGGCCATGAACAAATATTTTTGCCAGCTTTCCTAAGAGATTCATGGGCTTAAAGAGGAGGGAGTTTAGCAGTCACAGTTCAGCAGATCTCAGTATTTAATTTGCAAATACCCCTTCCAAATGCCAGGGCTAAATGAAACTTAAACTATTTTTTCTCTAAAAGAAAACCAAGTGTAGATCATGGGTAAGCCATGACTCTGTTGTTCTCAGATACAAAGGAAAAAAATCACAGTGCATATTTGGACATATTTGTCCTCCACCAAAATCCCAACCTTAGGCCCCACGTGGGCACACAACTTTATGATTCACATCTGGGTTTGCCTGTCTTTGAGTCAAACCTGGACACATCTAAACGTTCCCAAAACTGCCAACACTCTGAATTTCAAACTTCTATTGAACCCTTATGTTCTCCACAGTCTGTCTCTTTCCTTGTTTGCCACAGAGGGGTATCTTGCATTAGCAGAAAAAGCAGAAGCTAATGGTGATGAAGGAAATAAATAAAAAGCTTGGTTCTGCTGTTTGGTCAGGCAGCTTACCGGTCACCACAGGGTACGTCTGGGGTCCTGACACATTTGTCCCCAGGTCTGGGTTAGCAGAGGTGGATAGACTTGATTTGACTTCATCGAGACCAGGGGTCAGAGCTGGGAGGGAGTACTCATTACCCTGGGGAAGAGAGGAGAAAGACAGCTCGCTATTGATGCGATGGGAGAAAGGGAAGGGTGTACAGATGGGGGGGAGGAAGAGGAGAGATGCAAACCCCTGCACAGATGGAAGAGGAGGAGGAGGAGGAAATGGAGAAGATAAAGTGACAAGAGGGTTGAGGAGGATGGAGGAAGGGGGTGGGGGGAATCCTAAATTGAACTATCCCACCTGCCTGCTTGATGCTGTGAAAGGGAAGAGAGGTGAGGGATCTGGCTGTTTTCTGTGGTATGGCTGAGCCTTCGTTCAATGCTGTGGGGATGTGGATGGCTGTCTGTGCCAGCCCCGGGGAAAAGAAAGTGGAAATCCACATCCCCTCCTCTTGGCTGAATGGAGGTGGGAGGTGTTTGCCCTGGTGACAAGGACAGCTGGGGCACAGGACTACAATGACATGACTAGGACAGGCAGGCTGTAGGAAGCAGCCAGTGTTGGCCCACTGTCACCAGGGTCTCTGCCTGGGTCGCCTGCCTCCCCTCCACTGTTACCTCTGTCCTAGCTTTAAAAACAAAGAAGCCTCATCCCCTGCCTCTGTCACTCTGTGCATTGGGGTATGAAATTGGGGAGGGGGGAGCCACATGGCTAACAGAAGGGTGGGAGGGGGAGAGCCATTGAATCTGAAAGGGTGTCCTGTCCGAAAGGCTCTGGTAATTGCCTTTTTATTGTGGCAGCCTCCAGACCAGACGCGGGAGCTGGAGAAACCAGGAAGGCTACAAAACAGCAGGAAAAGTTGCTCTGATTAATATTACGTTAAATTAAAACTGATTTTCTGCTCTTTTCTCCTCCGTTTTTTCCATGCACTTCCCCAACCCCCTCCCCACATCTTCCCCTCCTCCAGCAGGTTCAACGCATGCTGCCCCCTCCCCGCCCCTGTCCCTGCTTGGCTAGGACTGCCTAGTCATTTCCAATTCCTTCTTGTATTGATCTTCCTGTAGAAATCAGTTTTGTAATTAGCTGCAAATTAGGCCTTCTACTGGGGGTGAGCCTGCCCCCTGATTTATCACCAGAGTAATTCGCTGTGATCGGAGAGAAATTAAAATGAACTCAATTAGGCTTTGGATTTGCTTTATGGGCCCTGCTCAGAGTTTCAGGGGGAAAAATGACTGTGCTGGTGCTTAATAGTCTAATGAAAGTAAATAAAGGTTATTCATTGTAATAAACCCAGGGACTCTGGGATGAAGGGAGTCCACAGCCAGCCTCTCCTTCTCTTCCTTTGTTGGTTTATGGCTTGGGGCGGTTTAAAAAGACTTTTGATTTTCATTTTATTAAGACAAACAGCTTTTGGGATAAAAGGCCAGGAGAGCGGGGGAGTAAAGAAAAGGTGGGCAGAGCTGCAGAAGTGTGGAAAACTATGTTGGAGATGGGAGTCAAGTCTCAGCTTTGGGCCTTGAAGGAAAATGATCTATTAAAACCCAACCCCAGGGCTCGCTGGTCACCCGTGTGATCTCGGGGTGCAGGTGTTACTGTGCAGTGCTGCCTGCCAGTGAACACGGATAGGGGTGTAGGCATGTTCATGGCAAGAACGGGCTGGCATACAGACAGGTGTGTGTGCAGAGGGAAAAGTGGTCATGGGGAGAGCACAGTGTGCATCATATGGCAAGTTCATGAGGGGAGGTAAAGCTTGAGTACACAGAGCATCAGCACAGTGATACAGTTACAACTAGACGGGACTGTAAAAGGTACCTGCAATAACAGGTCAGTGTCAGAACCAGGGACGGAGAGGGGGAGAGGGATTTTGGTGAGGGAATCTCCCTGCCATCATCCTCTCAGTGCCTGTGGGTTCCCATTGCCAGGCCAGGCCCTCACCTGCTCAGACTTGATGTGCTCTGATGTTTGAAAGACGTCAGGGTAAGAAGGACGCTCAAAAACTCGATCTAAAGCTTCCAGCTGCTGCTGGGTGAAAGTGTCGCCACGAAGGTGCTTCCGCAAACTGTCCACGCTGCTCTGGGAATCTCCATTGGGAACTGAGCCCTCGGAAACATCTGCAGGGCACAGACAGAGAAAACAGGGAGTTAGCACCACCCTGGCTTGGATTGGTAACAGATGCAGAACAGGACAGAGTGGGAAAGAGGGAGGCTCTGTGTCTGCACCAGGTAGCTGTGCCACTCTTGAGGGAAGAGGAGGCTGCAGGGGTCCAAGAGGAACCCCCTCCTCTCTGATGGAGTGGCCAGGCTGCTCCAGTGGGTTCTGTGGGATTCTCCTGCCCAGGATGAGCGAGGCTGTGGAGAATGGTGCTTAGCTCAGAGATGAGTTTCGGTTCCACTGATTTTCAGTGTTAAAAATTGCGAAATCTCCACTGCTGAGCATAAAATGGGAGCAAAGCACAGCGATTAGCATCGCTAGAAGACCACTGGAGAGGCAGCCCAGAGTGCTGAGGATGGGCTGTACTGGAGAGGACTGAGGGTGCCTGCAATGGGAAAAAGGCTGTCCTACAGGTTGGAGGGGAGCCAGTCTCTGTTGTAGCTCCCCAGTCCTAGGAGGAGCTATCGCTATTATAATTTCCTTTTCAACTGATTATATCCTAGATGAGTCTTTCATCCCCCTTAGATAACAGGGAAGTCTGGTTTCTGACTATATGTTTCACCAGAGACAAATCCCTCCCTGTGGGGCAACTGTCCCATCCAACATACGTTGGTTTCTGTCCCAAGCATCTATGTGTAGCTTGTGATTTATCATGACCCATATCTCTTTTATAAAGCTCTCTCCAAAATGAGATGAATCTTCATCCCTGCCAGTCTCCTTACTCAAAAAGAATTATTGTATTACAAAATCTAGTCCTGGTCAGTGCAAGTCAGCCTTCCTGGTGTTACTTTGTTCTTACTAGGAATATAGCTACCTTCTGGTAGCAGCTTCCCTAGAAGTGCATCTCTGTCCGTACAACAGCCCTCTGATACAGTCCAATCTCACTGCAGCGCCTCCTGCCATGCTCCAGGGTGTCTCTATTTCTGTTATGCCATCCCACATCTCTAACAACCCACTCATCCCCTCTGCTGTGAGTCCATTACAAATGCCCTGCCCCATCCAAAGTGAATTTTTTCCTGTGATAAACCATATGATCACCTCTCTGGGTTTGGTTTGGTTTTTTTTTCTCTGTTATCCCCCAACTCAAATGAGGTGCATTTTTCTCTGTTATAACCCCTTTTTATCTCAAGTGAGTGTCCTGCTATTAGCATCTGTCATATCCAAGGTGAGTCTGTCTGTTATAACCTCCTGTCCCAGCTGAAGTGAATCTTCCTCTGTCATAATCCCTCATCTCATCTGAGGCAAGTCTTCTCATTATAATCTCCTCCGACTGTGCTAAGTATCTTTCTGCTGTCACATCTCAGCCTAACTTTGGTGTGCCTGGTTATAATCCCCTGCCTCATCCATGCTGATATACCTCCATACTCTCCATGCTTACCTACTGTGCCTCATCAGACACACGTCTGGCTGACTTATCACCCTGACTATACTAAGATCAGGTTCTCCCTCTTGTGTTGTAATTATCTTCCTGGTTTTTCACTAATATGCCTCATACTTATGCCTTTCTTGATGGCTCCAGTCTGTGAATCTCAGAAGCCTGCTGTCTGTCAAGAAATTGGTCGAGGGTTCTGTATAGACTTTTTCCTTCCTCCATGCAATTGTGAGGTGGTCATGGACACATGATGCTCCCAGGAGCCTGGAGGAACATTCACTGTGCAGGATCCAGAACAATGCCACTCTCCTACTTCCTCTTTTAGCTCACAGATAGTGCCAAGATGGTATTTTCCTGGCACAGTTAATGCCCAACTGGTGGCCCAGAGTTATGACTGAGCCTGCTGCCTTCTGGCTATGAGATATATCCGTTTATAGGTGATTATACGATATGATATAATCAATAGTACATTATATACAGTAGCGTAGTACAGTACCACTCACAAGACCATAGAAAATATTACATATTGATTTGTCCCTGCCAGCAGCCTTCCCTCGAGCAGCCTCTTCTCTCTTTCTTTTCCACCCCAAGCCAGAGCAAGGCTGTTTACTGGCACTGATCCCTGGAGTTTTCTCCTCTCCCCAGGCTTATGTGCCCAAGAGAAAATTATCAATTTCCTGAAATCTGGAGTTCATGACAGATTTGACTAAGAAAACAAAGCAAGGATCAGGCTTGGTGGACTGCACACTGTGTGGGTCAGTACAGTTTTCATGTTTTAGATGGATTGGGCTGCTTCTGCAGGCTTTCAGGAGGCCTAGAACTCTTGTCTTCCCTGCAGAAAGCTGGCACAGAACTCGTGGGTCCAGATGCAGAAAAAAAAAGTTTCTGTATTAGGCTCAACCTGTCTGCAGCCTGTGAAGCTCATTGCCTTTGAGGATTTTTCCATGTGTCAGTCAGTGTGTATGACTGTACACACCATGACACTAATACACATGGGTATTTTTGCAGTAGATAATTATTCTGTTATTCTATAGATTCTGCATCACAGTACATGGCTGATCAGGCATTTGTCTGTGGCTGCTGGTTTTGGCTGTACCTGATTTTCAAGGATGGCAGCCCTATACTCTGCATCGTGTTTGGTGTGAGTGGATGGATGTGCAGTAAAACTTTCACTGATTGTCATTAAACTAGACTCTACCCTTAGTGAGTTGCCCTAAGTGGTTACACAGATCTGTGTACACATGCACAGATATTTGCAATTCTGTCTGCCTTCAGAGCCCTGTGCACGTGTCTTCTGCGTGTGCACAGGCCATGCCTTTGTGTGAAGAAGCTGAAATCACAGCTTTCCCGAGTCGCTGTAAGAGCCTCTTTTCCTTCATTTATTCAGGGGCCCTTCAGATCTTGACAAATCTGTCACTCTAAATTTGCGAGAGATTATGGTGCTCTCTGCCTAGCACGGAGAGAGGTGATATATGATATCTGCTGCCCCTATTGATTGCCTGATCTGGTGGCAGAGGGCTGGCGAAATGAACTTGAAATGAACATCATGCCTCAACTCATTGTGCGTATAATACACTACTTAATCCCACATTTTTGAGCTGCTATGGAATTCAATTGATCAATCATGTCCCTCTGATAGTACTGTTTTAGGGGTTATTGCTGCTCTGCTCACTGACCTTTCTATTTATTTATTTATTTATGTTAGAGTGTGTGCGTGTGCATGAGCACACATAAGCGTGTATGTGTATTTGGGAAACCCAGGACCAGCTGATGAGAGAGGATCTGTACAGTCTAACAGAAATGAAAGACAAGGATGAAGGAAAGAGAAGGATAAAAGGTTAAATAAAAATTAAGAATGATTAAAGCAAGCAAATGGATAGGGAGGAGTGCAAAAGTTGTAAGGAGAAAGACAATGCTTTCGTTTAGGTGGAAATCCCTGGAGTGGAGAGGGAGGAAGGAGGGGCATAGGCCACTCTGCCCTAGCCTATGCTTTAAAATCTGCAAAAGCAAAGAAACTTTTGACAGATGCCTGTAGGGTACCTCGAGGTGGATCTTGGCTTAACAGTTTGCAGTAGTATTTGGCTTAATAAAGGTAGGACGCATGAATCTTGAACTTCACAGAGCAATTATATGGAGAGTGCATATATATTTTACTTATGAAGCAGAGAAGGTTTCACAGGTTTCAGGTGATCCTGAAAGACACATTTGTGTTGCTAATGTTGAGACATTCACAGTCTCAACAGATTGTTTTATTTGCTTCAAAACCAAATGATTGTAAGTCCCCTGTGTTTGTCTTCTGGTGTCAAAACCTTCAGAGGATGGGTTTTCATTTTTTCCCTGAAACTCCAAGGGCTAGACACTTATATCTGGTTTTAGATCAAAGTTGCAATTCTTATCTAAGCATATGACTCTGTAAGCTGGACTATCAGGAGAAGCTTCAAATAGTGTAATGCCCAGACTGAGAGCTGGCAGCCATGTGGGTATGAGCAAAGGTGGAAGAAAAGACCAGAGAGGACTTTGGGGAAGAGATGGAGTCTATCAAAGGGCTGTGGGTGCTAGTGAAGAAAGGACTTACGGGGAAATTTGAATTGGGAAAGACTAGCAGATCCCTTAAGGAATGGCACTGTGGTGAGCCACAGTCACTTCAGCTGATGAAGAACAGTGCCAGGAGTAAAAGCTTAAGAGACAGGGATTTGCCAAGAAAGCAGGTATTGGAAGGGGTCCTGTTCAAGGGGGTAAAGGAAGGCTTCAGCTGCAGGATGAGTATGAGGATGCCACCTGGATAACTGATAACGGTACCCAATAGGAAGCAACAACATCACCTTTCCCAGTTCCCTTTTAGTGGCAAGGGAAACCCCTCTTTTAAATCATAATCTTAACAAACAGCTTGGGTGTCAAACCATGGCCTCAGTCACTGTGTCCCTCACAAAAGTGCACATTGCTGTTGTCGGTGTGATCAGGCCTTGCTTGTGACAGGAAATATCTCTCCTCCAAGGGAAAGCCAAAGGAGTACATACAGTGAATACGCAGACTGAACCCTCGACACGAGACACAGAAATGCTCCACAGGTGTCACAGAAGTATTCTGGCAGATAACAAGGAAATGCTGTCCCAAAGAACAACAGAACAACCTTAACTACATCTGACATAGGGAATATGCCCATTAAATAATTCCAAAACAAAGAGACATTCTCAGGTCTGGAAGCCACAAGGACACCATAATGTACAAGTAGCACAAAGTAGCATAATTCATTACTTCCCCAGCTGCAAGTGACAGACAGAACTCTTGCCCAGGGTTGGACAGGACCATCTCAACAAATAACTCAGAAGTATTGCTGACATAGGGAGATCTTTGTGGCACAGAAACATCTAGGAAGGTCATGAGAAGCTGTGCAGCTACCACACAAACATGGAGATACTGCTCTCTGTTAGGAGAGGAGCTGTTACCATCCCTATGACACATCTGCCTGCAGTGTCGTGGGGCCCTGATCTCAGCTGGGCCCTTGCAGCTCTACCAGTAAAAATCACAGTCATAATAAAAGTGAATGTGACTGGCATGAGAACTGGCAGCCAGGTGACACAGCAGAACCCATCTAATTGTCAGAGGCTCTGAGGGAAGCACAGCTGTCTGATGCAGTGGTGCTGAGCTGGCTGCTGCAGTGCTGTCCCTCCGCACCAGCAAGGCAACCCTGTCCTCTCTGCAGCCTGCCTGCACCATCCCTGCCTGGGTGCTTAATTCAGAGCAGCCCTCTCCCATTCCCTGAGCATTTGTGGCTACATGTGCTGCCCTTTCCCAAATCACACTTTTGTGTTAAGACTGCTCTTTCCCTTTTTCCGATTTCTCTTCTCTTCTCTTCTCTTCTCTTCTCTTCTCTTCTCTTCTCTTCTCTTCTCTTCTCTTCTTCTCTTCTCTTCTCTTCTCTTCTCTTCTCTTCTCTTCTCTTCTCTTCTCTTCTCTTCTCTTCT
>VZUI01092357.1:0-10503 GCA_013401135.1 Cettia cetti | reverse complement strand
AGAATTCCTGAGGGAGCTGGGAAGGGGCTGCAGAATTCCTGAGGGAGCTGGGAAGGGGCTGAGCCTGGAGCAAAGGAGGCTCAGGGGGCCCTGGTGGCTCTGCACAACTCCCTGCCAGGAGGGGACAGCTGGGGGGGATTTGGGATCTGCTCCCAGGGCACAGGGACAGGAGGATAGGGATTTAACAGCCCTGTGCATGTGGCACCTGTGGGGACATGGGGCAGTGGTGGCCTTGGAGGTGCTGGGGAACAGCTGGACTGGGTGGTCTTAGAGGGCTTTTCCAACCTAAGCAATTCTGTGATCCTATGGTAATTTTATGACTCAGATGCTGAAATCAGACACCAGAAAATGTGGAAAGGCATCAAATACCACTGGTCTTTGCTACCTTGGTGAAATGCTTGGCTGCTACACAAGAAGTGCTTCTGCACTACCTGAGTGTTACATCTCCTGCTCTGCCAGGAGCAGCTGCTACACCCTAAGAAAACAATAAGTCTGATTCTGTATTACAATACTTACAAGGCTCTAAACTACAACATCAACTTTAAAACCTCCAGGGTAGTAAAAATAACCGCAAGGATCTAGTCACAAAACTCAGATTTAAAAAATACCTTAGTTTACTGCATAAATACATATGTATACATGCATATACACACAATATTTAAAGCTTGTTTCAAATTTCACTGTTCACAACAGTGTTGTGTACACTAAATTTTTCACTGATTTCCAAGTGGACTGCAATATATAAGATACAAAGGGAAAGAAGAGAGTTAGGGAAATGAACCTACAGCCCACATATTCAAAGACCTCCAACCTTGAGTGCCACCTGTTCCAGCTTTTTTAAGGAGAAAGACAAAAGAGAAGCAATGACAAGGTCAAAAATTTAACAAAAAAGAACTTCAAAGAGAAATATTCTATGCAAAAAGATTCTACATATTTAATTAGACCCCAATCCTTCTAGGAGCCCCTGAAAAGCACAAAACCAACACAAGAAAATCAGGCAGCAATCAATGGTATCTCCTGGGATGAAAGAACCAAATCTGATATTGTAAATTACCAGGCAAATACGTGGGTTTTTTAATAATACAAGTAATACTAGTAGCGTATATTTTTCAATTACCAATTAGTATGCACTGAGAAAATTCTTCCGTAGACAGGAACTGCAGAAGGCAAACCCTCAAAGCTTTTGACTAATTACTGTCTAACAAATCTAAAGCTAGTCTGTTGCTAGTGAGTACAAAAACTCACAAAAAGTACCTTAGAATTTAGGGATTAAATAACTTTGCAGCACTTACTTCAGAGCACTGCGACATTAAAGGTACATTATATGCTGGAAACAGGGTTTTGAATATATTTCTTTTCATCCAATTAATAAAGAAAAAAATGCATCTTGCCTTTCCTCCATTACTCACCAGAAAAGGTAAGCAGGCTGGTCTGGTTTATAAAACACATTAGAATTGAACCTCTAAGTGGTCATTACTGGATCTCAAAATGGGTTTGTATTACTTTAGAGTGCAGTGACACTGAAAACCTATCAGCATCTTGTCTGGAGAAGTTTCACAGCCTTTTCACTAAAAAAACCCCAACCAAATAATAAAAAAACCAAAACAAAACACAAAAACAAAACAAACAAAACCAAAAACTAAATAAACAAGCAGAAACAAACAACAAAACCACCAAACAAACCCAAAAGCCCTTTGTACATCCTAATTCTGAAGTTGCTAAATCTAGAGACTGATGCAAGCATTGTCTTCCTCCTTTCTACCTCCTCCTTCTCAAGTGTTCAAGCACTTCACATTTAAAACTCATTGTTTCGAGTCTATGTGGAGCTGAAGGCACAAAGAAAGAGCTGTTATAGCCTCCTACCAGAACAAACACTTTCTATCCTAAATGGATTAATAATTTGACTTTGCTCATGTTCTCACTAAAAGCACTGAGGTTAAAGGACATTTACTATAAACAAATGCTTTAATTTATAAGCATGGAATAGTGATCAGGCACACTGGGGGGTGAGAGAAGCAAATAAAAAATCCACACAGCTATTTAATGAATTTCTAATGTAGAACAGCTAAATCCTTTCTTCTGCCACCTCGGTTCCATGCCACAGGTAAAGCAGGGAAGATGTAATTAATTACAGGACAGGTCTCACAGATGAAGGTAATGACATTACTGCAAAATCCACTTTGATAAGGATTTTACCTACACAGCAACAGGTACCTAAAACAGACAAGGAACCACTCCAAATGTCCAGAGAATTCTCTCCTCCTCTCTTTTTCACATACACAGCCTCCTGAGATAAAAGTCGTCAAGATGAGCAAACTCATGCAAAAGTCACTGCTGTAGCATAATCATGAAAAACCAAATGTTTTAGGTTGGAAGAGACCTTAAAGTTCATCTCATTCCACCCCTCTTCACTGTCCCAGGCTGCTCCTAGCCCCAATGTCCAGCCTGGCCTTGGACATTTCCAGGGATCCAGGGGCAGCCACAGCTGCTCTGGGCACCCCATGCCAGGGCCTGCCCACCCTCACAGGGAAGAACGTTTTCCTCAGAGCAAACATTTTTATCCTAATAATTAAAATACATAATTTAAAAAAAGAAAAAGTTGAATTATAAAAAATTAAGATTACCTAATCTGATGACTAAGACTACAAAAACTATGAAGGAAAAGCTGATTTCCCTCCTCCAACTCCATTTCTCCACATCAAAAGTACTGAAAATAACCCCAGAACTGTGCTGGATCCCAAATGACACCAGCACTTCCCCACTGCTTCAAAGTCATTGTTTATATGACTTTGAAGATCCTAGAGATCCTACTGTGTTTGCCACACCAGAAACATGCTGGAGCTCCACTCTTGTTTGTGCCTCTAAGTTTTAAATTCAAACTGAAAACATCCCAAATTTAGGTCCTTGCATATTCTATTTTTTTATTCTCAGCCTCATCTCAGAGACCACAAAGCAGCATTTATTCACTGCATAACCTCAGCTTTATCTCTGCTGAACCAACCAGCCAAGCTGCACTGTAAATGTCAACATTACTATGATCCTGTACTATACATTTTTCCTCCATTTAAACTTATTGGGTAAAACAAGAATAAAAGATATTATTATTATCATTATTACACTGAAGAGATGTGTTCTTCACACATGCAAAACATTTTGTGCTGTTTGTCAGCACATTTTTCTATGCCATTGTTCTATTATCTCTGTATTATCTTTGATCTCTGCTTTCACACTGCAAGAACTCCAGTCTTAGCACTCTTGTTTCTTTGAACACATTCCCTAGTGCCTGAATTTTATGCAGAAACATTACCATGACAAAAGGCCAATTCATGAGGTCCCTTGAAGGCCACCCATACCCACCACTGTACCTGAGACACTAGCCATTCAGATGGTGGACACTGCAACAGCTGTCTATTAATCTAATCCAACGGTTGCACTTTGCTTTCTCCATCTGTTCCCAAATCCACTTATTGGATATTGGCCTAGTTCTTTGAAATAAGGATACTTTAGCTGAAAGTGTTTGCAATGCCCAAAAAAACAGGAGTCTTATCCTTCGCTGATGGTCCTAAAATGCTCCGAGGTTTTATGGTTTTATTCACACCAGGCAGGAGGAGACAATAGAGCACAGTAGAAGCAAATGCATCTCACACATCGTAAGTCATCTCACTACAGCAGAGAAAGAATATATCAATCCCCCTCTTTCCCTGGCACACAATGTACCCGTAAAACCTTGAGGCAAGAGCACCTGCAAGTGTCTTACCCCTAAACTTAAACCCCTACAAGACAAAAGGTCAATGAAACCACGTTATTGCAATGGTCAAAGAGAATCATCACAGGCTCATGCACACAAGGTTTATAGGATGATTTTTCATCCCTTTCCCAGAATCAGCAATATTCAATTATTCAACGGATCTCAGTCATTTAAGTTGCAGTACAGCACACCTGTGACCCTTGTAAATAGAGTCTCATAATTCAAATTCTTTAAAGCCCACATGCTCAGAATTGACAGACATCAATCTTCTCCCGGAGTTGGAGAGCTCTTCACTTTGATAAGCTTTCAAGTTGTCAGGCCTACATTTAAGACCAGGAAATGCATTCATTGTCAGAACATGTGCTGTATTGTGAATAAAAAGAGGTTAAGCAACTGACTTAACCTTCAGGCCAGCAGGAATCAGAATAAGTGGAGTTTAAGGCCACCCTCGGGAGCAGAGGACCATTGTCCTGCTGTACTTTCTCAGACAAATGCAAACCCATCAAGTTTCTCTGAGAAATGTAAAGGAAGCAGCAGCAATCCCTTCTGCTTTCCAGTATATAAAACTGCTACCCTATTCTTCCTAAACACTAAACCCCAAAATAATCCATTGAACTCTCAAGAAGACCATTGAAACTCTGATTTAGTTCAAAACTTGCCACCTCTGTCATTGCTGATTTTTAGGCCAAATGCAGAGCTCAGAACTTGGTAGTCACACTTACAGAAAAGCACAAGCCAAAGATCAGTCAGTGTCGCAACAAAAATTAAAATATTAAGACATTCTATAAATAAACAGCCTGACCCACTTTCCTAAGGAGGACAGAAATAATTCCTTTTATTTTCTTCCTGACGTTAAAAAAATTTACACTACTACACAGCAATGTTACCTGCTGGGAAAACTGATTCCTTAAAAAATAAAAGTAGTTAGGAAAAAGATTGCTATTAACTTCTGTTTGGTCGGGGCCTCAAAACCAGATTTTGACACAGATCCTCAGATACAGATCCCTAAAATAGTCATAGTACAACCCAAAATCCAAAGGAGCACTTGTAAACCTTGACTTTTTAAAGCAGGCCTTTGGCTGAAACAACACCATAAGGAAATGCAAAGATCAGGCAATTGATAATGAAAATATTGTATTTATTAATGAAACAAATTCTCAGCAAATATCACAATTTAATGACACCTTGATCAAATAATAAGGAAGATGTTCTCAAGGATGCCACAAGCGGTAAAAATAATACAACAGCAAAGAAGTCTCTTAAGCATCAAAAATTAAATCTGACAGAACAACAGAAGTGTGGTCCTCCAGAAAAAAAGTCTGTATGCTTTATACGATACAAGGATATTCTGTCTGTCCAAAAAATGTTCTTCTCTTCATATGTATTACTGCAAAGAATGAAAGGCATGTAAATATTTGTCTTACAGGAGGGGATAGAGAAGAATTTCATTGAGGCGAGAAAGAAAAGTCCACAGAGCACTAATAATAAAAAAAAAAATCAACAATTTATCACTACAATATATTAAAATCTATTTTGATTATTCCATTTTCTACCTCATTTCAGTGAATCTGCTCCAAGACACACTCTCCTCAGCCACATGACCTCCCTCTCCTAGCAGTCCCTCCAGCACACCCACTTGAAGGATTCTGGACAGGCACTCAAGCAGGACTCTGACAGCTGGCTCACAGAGCAGAGCCCAGCCCAGCACCAGTGCTGGCCCAAGAATCCAGCTGAGTTTCCAGCTCTGTTCTCTCCCATGAACAGCTGATGACACCAGGCTGAGTGGTGAGGATAACACACCTGAGGGATGGAATGCCACCCTAACAGGGCCTGGACAGGCTGGAGACGTGGGACAGTAAAAACCTCTTGAGGTTCAACAAGGCCAAGTGCAAAGTCCTGCACCTAGGTCAGGGCAATGCCTGGTCTCAGAACAGCCTGAGGATGGAGGGATGCAGACCAGCCCAGGGGACAAGGACTTGGGGGTGCTGCTGGGGGAGAGCTGGACATGACCCAGCCCAGAACACCTCGAGCCCTGGGCTGATCCCAGCATGGGCAGCAGGGGAGGGGGGACTCTGTCCCTGTGCCCCCTGAGGTGAGAGCCCACCTGCAGAGCTGCCCCTGCCCTGGGCCAGCAGCAGAAGGACGTGGAGCTGCTGGAGAGAGCCCAGAGGAGGCAGGGAGCTGCTGCAGGGCTGGAGCCCCTCTGCTCTGGAGGCAGCTGGGAGAGCTGGGAATGTTCCCCTGGAGAAGGGAAGGCTGCAGGGAGAGCTCCCAGCCCCTGGCAGGGCCTGCAGGGGCTCCAGGGTGGCTGGAGAGGGGCTGGGGCCAAGGGCTGCAGGGACAGGACACAGGGAATGGCTTCCCACTGCCAGAGGGCAGGGCTGGATGGGATCTTGGGCAGGAATTGCTCCCTGGGAGGGTGGGCAGGCCCTGGCACAGGGTGCCCAGGTTTGCTGCGGCTGCCCCTGGATCCCTGGCAGTGCCCAAGGACAGACTGGATGAGGCTTGGACCACCCTGGGATAATGGACAGGCTCCCTGCCCATGGCAGGGGCTTTGGAAATAGATGTCTTTAAGGTCCTTTCAACCCAAATCATTCTAGGATTCTATCTTTTAGCACCTGCAGAAACAATTGGAAATAAGAATCCAACTTCACAACATAAAAAAGCAACACTTACGTTTGCCAATATCCAGGAGAAAGAAAGATAGGAATAAAAAAAGCTCTCTCTTAATTTTTGATTTTACAGAAATTTCTCATTTCCACATATATAGGTACAGAATTGTAAACATTTCCACAAACACTTTCAGTTCTTCTCCCTTTCCTTTTCCAGTTGAAGCCAGCTGTTCCTCCCTCCCAGACTGTCGTACTAAATTTGTTATCACAGCAAGAAAAAGAATGATTTGCAACCCTTGCAGAAAAGTACAAGTGGCATTTTCCCCAAACAACTCATGTTAATGAAAGCAATTTCACACTACATAGAAAAAAAAGAAGTGCTAAATACCAAATATTTCGAGTATCTAATGATGACAAGTGCACACAGTTGGCTTCCTTGAGAAGTTCCCCTTTGTAAAGTAGAACAAAACTCAAAAATAAAGAATGATCCAGATTACTTGAATTTAGGCAGGACTACATCAACATACAAAAATTGTGAATACCAAGCACTCATCCAGTTGCATGTTCTCACCTGCACCTATGGGATGGGAAGTCACCTGCAGCACTTTATACTCAAACATACAGCCAAAACCCTGGCGTTGTAAACGAAGAAAAGACCGGACTTCATGTAGCTTTTATCAAATCATCTTAATCCCTTCAAAGGAAACTTTCTACTGCTGGCACAGGTGACTTTAACCACACAGATTATTTTACCAGCCAGCCTAAGCTTTTCCACCAGCTCCTGGGAAGAATGAAATAAACCCATGGTACTCAAACCACCCCAGTGTTTACTTAAGAGCCTGCGCAAATAAACCAAATGTGAAAGTCATCCAGTAACTCAACAGATCCAAACTCCAGGAGGTGAAGAGTTTGGGGGGACTTTCAAATGCCAGAGTGTTTGTCAGCCTCAATGTGACCAGTCTAAACCCCTTAGGTAATGGGGTGGGTTTAGGCACTATAGACTGCTATGCCTTATTAAATGCATCTGCACAACAAATTTTACAATCCAGATCAGTATTTCCTAACCCACCAAGAGAAATTCTTGGCTATTAAAACACCAAGCCTTGATTACTTACCAGGGCAGAAGATGTGGCAACAAAATTTGGTTTTGTTTCCGGAAAAAAAGAAAATCCTTCTACAAAATAAAAACAGGCTGGGAGAGCTGGGAATGTTCACCTGGAGATAAGAAGGCTCCAGGGAGACTTTAGAGCCCCCGCTTAAAGAACCTAAAGGGGTTTCAGGAGAGCTGGAGAGGGGCTGGGCCAAGGGCTGCAGGGACAGGACACAGGGAATGGCTCCCACTGCCAGAGGGCAGGGCTGGATGGGATCTTGGGCAGGAATTGTTCCCTGGGAAGGCGGGCAGGCCCTGGCACAGGGTGGCCAGGTTTGCTGGGGCTGCCCCTGGATCCCTGGCAGTGCCCGAGGCCAGGCTGGACACTGGGGCTGGGAGCAGCCTGGGATAGTGGAAGGTGTCCCTGCCCATGGCAGGGGTAGCACTAGATGGGCTTTTTTAAGGTCCCTTCCAAACATCCTGAGATTCTATGACTTTTTCAGCACACTTTAATCAGGCAAAGACTACAGGAAATTATTTTATTTTTGGAACAAACTTTGAAAATATAGAAACAATGCACTCACTGGCACATTACCCAGAACTTGTGGTTTGTGTCAATGCTGCCTTAGCAACAGTCTCACTACAACAGCTTTATAATCCAAGACCGTTAGCATTTCTTTCTAGGATAAGTAGCTCTGGAGTGTTTGTCTGAAACACTCTTGGTTCAGGGAAGGTCACTCTGCAGCCTCTTGATTCCTTAGCTGCAGAGGCAGATGCTCCTGCTTGGGGGGTGAGAACAGGTTTATCTTTTCTTGTAGTAAGGCAGTGTCTAACATGCACATCTCTTGATAATCACTACAAAGAAACTCTTTCTTCAAAAATATCAAGAACACAAAACAACAAATCCAACAGACAAATAGACCAATTAAAAAAATACCACAATTGCGGACATCAGACCCAGCCAGCAAAGAGCTTAACTCCCTGAGGGAAGACATAGCTGCAAAAATCACTGCTTACATCACCAGATCAGCCATATGCATGCACCTCTCCTATTGCCTCCAAAATGACTTTGAAAGGAGTTATTCTGGGACGGTGGGGAAAAAATGAAATTCCATCTGCTCACAACAGATTTGTGACAACAAAAACAAAGACAGTGGCTCAACACTAGTTATGCCAAATTTTGAAATAACTCCTCACTTCGCTACCAAGCTGAACATGACTGACAGGCCACTTCTCTACTAAAGAACGCTAAAAAAAGTCCCAGCTTCTTATTTAGGATTCAGTCATCACCAATATTTCCTCACTCTGGTAACATCCATAGGAAATGGCCCCAAGATGAAGGAGGGTTTAGATTAGATATTAGGAAGAAATTATTCTCTACAGGAGAGATGAGGTCCTGGCATGGGTTGCCCAGAGCAGCAGTGGCTGCCCCATCCCTGGCAGTGTCCAGGGTCAGGCTGGACAGGGTTTGGAGCAGCCTGGGATAATGCAAGATGTTCCCACTAATGGCAGTGGAATGAAATAATATGATCTTTCATGTCCCTTCTAATCCAAACTACTCCATGGTTCTAAAAGCCTGTTTGCATTAACAAGGATTTGTGCACAAAATACTGCTGTGCTTGCCTTAGTTTAATAAGAGGAAAGGAAAAGGTTTTGCCTTGTTCCACCTTCCTATTTAGCTTCCTACATTTTCGTTTCATTATCTCTATTCAAAACCAAGATGGCTTAAAACATTATTTATAAGAGAAACACTAACCACCCTCAGTCCACACTCTTAAACCTGTAAGGAAAAGTTCATTCCTGCCTCAAAATTGCTTAAGCAAAGAACTGATACTTCACTGTACCGTATGACTAGGAGCACTAGGAGAACCACTTGCATGGAATCCTCCGGAGCAGAACCCCATAAGCCACTTCACATGAAGTGCTTCCCTCTGGCACACTCCCACAGCCTGCACTGTCTGCACTCAGAAGTATTTCAAGGTGTTGATGTGACCTGGGTGTCTACCAGGCTCTTTTCCTCTTGGATATATTTTTGTCCCACGCCCAAAGCAATTCTTTGTGCTTCGGTGGAGCTGAGGAACACACACAGCTGTAGCACAGGCATAACACCAAGGGCAATCTTGGTGTCAGACCTCATTTCAGATATTTAACACAATAAATACCAAACTTCAAGTCAAAGGAGGAAATTCCAGCTGAATGTTTCCCAGATCTAATCACAGATGCATTAATGCATCATAAAGTCAGTACTTCCTCTAAACTCCTGTGCTTTAAATTAATCTGTCAGAGGTAATTTATAGCACAAGGAATAAGCAGTGAAGCAATCACAGAGATAAATTCCTCTCAGACATATGAAAATCCAAAGGTACCAGGCACTGGACAACAGCTTTCCATTTTGTCCTTATGCTAAAATTATCTACAAATAAACAAATTTACAAATAAAATTTACAAATAAAAAAATTCATAGTTTCTTGACCAAAATAATTTAAAATATGTCTGCACAACGTTTCTTAGGAAATTTTAAAACTCCTGCATCCAATTACAGAGCCCATCTGAGTATCCCAAGTAGCTGGACCACAACTGCTTGACCAGTGGAGGTTCCCATAGCCCAGGTCATATCAAACCCCTGTTATACCTGAACACACAGAGCTGAAACCTCAAAATGTAAACACGATTCCCAAAGCAGAGGGAAAAGTTGTGCCCAGCTCTCAGGAGTGTCACTGGCTGACAGGAGCTCTGGGAATAAGGTGAGCTGTCAAAACGACAGGGACAAGCAAGAACAGGTTTGTTTCCCCCTTCATCCCGCCTGCAGGAACAGCTGCTTTCCTGCCTGCCAAGAGCTCTGAAGTACTATTTTGAGTTTTTTGCATCTCATTATTTAATTTAATTAATAAAGCCTGAGAGGGGAAAAGGGAGGCAAAACTTGCTCAAACATTTGACTTTTATTTAGATTAAGACAGGCTGTACAAATGGTTCCAATAATTACAATCCCTAGTTTAGAAAGAGTGGAAGCAGTTCTTGGTTAGGTCCTGCAGCCGCAGAGCTCTTCACTTAGG
>VZUI01092353.1:0-12610 GCA_013401135.1 Cettia cetti | reverse complement strand
AGAGCTTCTGCTCTGAGCAAAGCAACACAGCAGAAGCACAAAAAGCAACAGATGATTGCAGAGTAGTTTCTCTGTGCAAGATGAGTGCAGTCAGTAGTGTGTATTGAAAAAGCAGCTTTTAGTTCAGTAGAGCAGCATTTACATGGAAAAGTAGCAACAGGCCAGGATGGCCTTTTTTTTAGCTGCTGCAGACATGGAAATATCCAAGTGCAGCAGTATCTCTTGCATTGCTGGTAAAGGAAAGCTTCTGCAGATTCTTCTTTTCTTGCTGTGAAACCATTATCAAGAGAGTTTTTGCTCTGAGCAAAGCAACACATCACAAGCCCACCAAAGCAGAAGCTTATTGTAAAGTGTGTTCTCTGTGTGAGCTAAGTGCAGTCAGTGGTCTGTGTTCAAAATGCAGCTTTTATGTCTTAACAGGTCTGAAATGGATAGGTAATAACTATTCAGCAAGGTATTTTCTCTAGATGCTGCAGACATGGAAATATCCAACTGTACCTGAATCTCTTGCGTTGCTTCAGTATCAAGAAAGCTTCTGCAGAAACTTCTTTTCTTGCTGGGAAAGAAGAATTTTTTCTTATAATCTAGTCTAAATCAATATACGTGTCTTTTTTATTTCTTTGCATTTTAGCACCAGTTCTGTAGCTCAGATCATCGACATCTCAAATCTTATGAAATAATCTAAACTAATAATGTTTCTCCAAAAACACTTTCAATAGTTTTATTCTCTAGTAAATGACTATGTTTATGCCACAGCTCTTCTTAACACACAAAGCTCATGTCTCTGAAATCACATGCTCTTCTTATCTCCCAGTCACTCACTGTCTACACAGGAAGAACTGGTTGTGTTTAATAGGTGTATTGCTTAGTCAGCATACAGATCCTTGCTCTGCTGTCAGTTACCCTGAACTTAACCACTTTGGCTTAAGGCAATCAGAATAGTGTCCTCCATGGTCTACACAAAACCAAATAATACACCTTTTATTGTGCCTAGATTGATCTGCAAAACATAAGGCTGCAGAAAAAATAAGCATATTGATTTAAGTGATGCAATAAACCAAACTGTATCACCACAGTTTTTTTCTCCACAGAATCGCCACCTGGCATAGATGCACTGCTTTGCTTCTTCCAGTAAAACGCCAGTTAAGGTTTGACTATAAGGTTTGTGTGCAATCTTCTAAAAAGTGTTAAATTAAATAGTGTCACTCTTGAAAGTCTAGCTTAGTAACATTTCTAACATTTAATCTGGCATTCTTTATAAGATACAGAGAAGATATAATAAATTGGGGCATATCAGAATAGTTCTAAGTTACCTGGTATTCCAGTTTAACACATCAGAATTCAGGACCTTGGAATTCACCCTTTCTTGCTGTTTCACTACCTTCTCATGTTTCTTCAGGTATGGACAATAATAAGAAATAACACAAATTTAGTTTATTGCTTAGAGAAAGCCATTATCATATTTATTATTGCTATAAACCTACAGACTATTATGTTTTTCACAGCTGGACTAATGAGGCAGGAGAAAAGGCCTAGGGGAAACTTCCATTACCTGCTTCTTATTTACCCAGTAGTCCAAGAATACATTGCGGAAATACTGTCCTATGGACTCCAAGTCTTTCAAACTGAAAGGAGTGTTTTGTCTGCAGCCTGAAGCATCAGTCTCCTGTCAGTTAGGGATCTAGAGGCCAAAACTTTCATTTGAAAGGACACAAACATTATTTAAAACAGGCTGTTACAATTTGAAAAACGTTAAAGGTACTAATTGTGACACTGGCTTTCTGTACAAGAGTCTTTTTTGTGTTAATTTGTTACAGAAGTTAAACTGGACAGATTTAATTTACTGGTTTAAAGTTTAGTTTAATACTTGAAGGTATAATTTTATATCCAGTATATCAATGTCTTTGTGAGTGAAAGTCTGCAAAAGAAATCAAAGCCATTTGTAGCAAAACATGCAGCAAACTTGGCAATCTTTGCTGTCAAAAGGAATCTCAGATCTATTCTGAACCTAACTTCATTCTTAAAAGTGATTGTATACCAGTAAAGAAGAATATGATAGAAATAAGGAATTTGATAAGTAAATTTTTGCAGAGGACATGGGGAGAAATATGCTGAAAATATCTTGAAGAAAACTACTTTACTTTGAAGATATCAGAAAGGAGAAAACATATTCAAGGAAAACCTGCACAAGAAGAACAAAGAAGAAGAGCAAAATAAGCCACTCTGAAAAGAAACTTAACTTCAAAAAAGCAGTCAGTGGATGCAGTGCAAAGATATAAACAATACCAAAACAATAAGGGACATAGAGACATCAAACTTACAAAGATATAGGGGAAAGAAGAATAGGGTATTCTAAAGCAAAATAAAATCAGATTCCTTTTTGACCATGCTTTGGTTATACCAGATGGAAGGGGAACATTTCTAGACAATAGATCTGTATTTGAAGTACAGCCTCTGGCCTGTTAAAATGCAGTGGTGATTTCCCACAATCAAACCATCTGGATTCAACATAGGTACCGCTTTCAGGACAAAATTGTTCCACAGGAGTTGAGCTTTGCTTGAGTCACCAAGAATGAAATCCATAAAGACCTTTGTTATCCAGGAATTCTTAGTTTCTCCTGGATTAACCCTCACTATCAGTATCACAACCTTCTGCTCAGTGCTCTTGACACTTTTGGAGGGGGGTTGTGGTGGTGATAGTTAAAACATATACTGTGTTTCACAGTGAAGGGCATAAGATGTGAATCTTGCAGAATTTAGACACCACTGAACCATTAGAGATGGTCACCAGGCAAGTTGTTGTAGGTGTAAGGATAGTAGTGGGAAAAGGGGCAGGTGTCTTAGTCAGGGAACTGGAATAACCACATAAGTGAGAAATAATGATGTCTGTCTTGCCCCACACTGTTTTTGTAATACTTGATTTATTTCCAGTCCTTTAACAGCCATTTCTTATGCTGTTCCTTGGTACTGATTTCTGAGTAAAACAGTGGCCACAAGCCATCTTTATACATGCTATTTACTTGCTAAAGTTGTCAGTAGTGAAGCACTAAAGCATCCCTGCCTGCAAATTGCTTGCTTGGAAGTAGAACACTGTGTGTGTCTGTGCTTGTATGGGGTCAGCCAGTACACAAATACAGAATTAGTAGGCAGAGAGCAGACAAACAGCGTGATGCTGGTTAGCGCTGTAGCATGAGATAGTGTCAAATCATGTGCAAAGCCATGAAAAGGCACCCTGCAGTGAATCAGGTGCGAATTTGATTCACAGTGTTATAAATCAAAGTCTGAGTAACTACTAGAAGATGCCTAATCTCACCAAGCATGTCAGTAATGTAACTGGAATCATGGTTAGAACTCTTAGTAATAACTAGAGCCTCTTAAAACATTCTCCACACTATGCTTTAAAAAGGAGATGCTTAAGGAAATGTGTTGAATTTGTGTGTTTGATTATCACCTAGACAACACATTCAGTGCTAAGCAAGCACCCATGTTTTACTGCAGCTTGATGCTTGCTATCCCAGCAATTGCCAACTGCTTGTAACTGCCTGCAGGTCATTCCTTGGGAGCAAAAGGTACAAGTGGCCACACTTAAAGGCAGCAGTTTTCTTCTCCTTGGTTGGAAAGTTTCATAAATGAAGGCTGAGAATCGCAATACCACAACACCCACTTTCCTGGAGAGCTGTACAGGCCAAAATAAGAGTCACTTCCACTTGCCTGTACATGAAGTTCAAGTCCGTAATAAAAAACATGGAAATTTGCATTTTTAAAGAACAGCAACTAACAGACTGTAGGAGAAATCCCTGTCCTTGTTTACAAAAAGGCAGGGAGCTGAGATTCCAAGTGTTCCTCCACATCTTATCCCTTGCAGTAAATTAGCATGTCTGCTTGCAAAGGACAGAGGTTCCTTCCTACACAGCAGTTACCAGTTCTCCTGGCCACCAAGTGTAGCAATCTACCCATGACAGGTAATATGCCCATACAGCAAAAGTGGCTAATTTCTAAATGAAATAATATCAAAGAGTACCAGTGCTTTTCTCTGTATTACAAGCCTTTACTAACAGTAAAGTTTGTCTCAAGAAATATAGCAAATCCCTTTCAGTTTTGTGCTTTTTGAGAATTTTGTGGCCACATCTAGTTATCTTAGGATTACAAAACTATTATAATCCTTTCTTATTCATGTAAAAGCATCCCAGGACCAAAATCAATGACTGCCAGAATTTCCAAGTTCATCCAAGGCAACTGGATCAACTTAGCAAACATAGGAAAGAATAAATAAATCTGATACTCAACCACTGACAGTGGAATAAGGCAACTAACTCCCTTCAACTCTGTCCAATGAATCCTTGTCAGACAGAGAAGCATGTATTCAAGAACTGATCCAATCTGACCAGGTTTTGTTTATAAATTTTGGCAAAAACAAAATATTCTTCCAACACAGACTTGAGTGTTGATGTTGCTGTTACACAACTCTCATCTTTTTCACTTTCTCTTTTGGCTCTTATCTTTCTTTGCTCGTATTTTCTCAACAAACTCATTTTAAGCCGGTTCATATTGTTTTTCACTGAGAAGAATGGCTTGAGCTGAGCTGGACATCTGGAAAAGTAACAGGACAAGCAGAACTTAAAAAGATGAGGCAGATGTTTAACTATGTGACTAGTTTCATTCCCCATCTATAGGAAAATAATTTATTCCCAATTGCTTTAAAGTTACATGGAAAATCACACTGGTTCATCAGGTTTTGAATTATATTTGTACAGGACATCAAAGCAAGTGCTTAATCTACCTTCATCTGACAGCAAGATTTCTTAGGCTGTCCCCATCTTCTCCTAGATAATCACTTCTAGATAAAAACTCCTTTGTCAGGAGTTATGGCAGGACTGTGTTCAAATTTGTTGTAGTGTACAATGACTCAGGGGTAGTGAGTATCCACTCTGAAAAAGGTAGCAGAATAAGGGCATAGATATCACAATTCCACCTCTATGCATCTCCAGCCTTTTTTATGATTTCTGAATTGCAATTTGTTGTATATGTAAAGCACACAAACTGCCTTAGTCTTCACTATCTCAAAATAGGCTTGCACTAGGACTTCTATACAGACTGTATAAAATCAGTTATTAGCTGACATTCATATTTAGCCTACAGCCCTAAAATGCAGTACTGACATTGCTAATAACTGGACATGAGATTTGTGCTAATACCTCAAGACCAAAGTCTGAATTTTATGTGCCTGCACCTTTGTTTCACTTCATTTAGTTGGGACAGCAATTTCTCTAATTGATATGTATGGCTAATTTGTTTTGTTTGCTTGTGTGTGGTACAAACATAGGCTAATACAGACAGCAGTAACAAGAAGGAGTTCTGTGTAGAAATGCAGGCATACAGCTGGACAAACCATGTTTTAGGGGTAACAAAGAGACATCTGAAGCCAGTGGGGGCTTACTTGCTTGTCATCAAGGAATTCTTCAAAGTTGGGAAAAGCCATTCAAATGAAAACATGACAGGCAGAGAAAAGGCTTTGAAAAAAATCTGTTAATTGGATGATTGGGACTGCTGGTACTGTGCACTGACTGCAGCTTTGCTCAAAGTTAATTACTTGTTGAAGGATCATAGATATGAAAGGATCCCCTTTCAAAGCGTTCCCTATCCTTCCTACTGTCTCCTTATATAAAGCCAAAAGTTAGAAATTTGGTTTCATGCAACTTTGTATTTGCTTTGGGTCTGAATCAGATACCCGCACCAGTAGTACTTACTTTTTACTGGAAAAAGAATTCTCATTGCTTTAGGCTTGGTTTCTAGATTTAATTCTCTTCACAACAGACAAAACCCAATAATAAACAAAAGATTTTCACCTGGAGGATCTGGTTTCAAGTGTAGATGACATCATAATAAGTAAAGGAATTAAACACAAAACTGATTACGCCATTTTTAAACTGCAGTGGATGCCTAACTCTCAGGGATGCCTGGGTCAGTAAGGGGTGCTTAAGGATGAGCTGCAAGGTGAGACTGAGATAAATACTCACCTAGGTCAAGAACCATTAAGTATGAGTAGATGAATTTCCAATTTTTTTTGGAGATTGTAATGTGATCACTAATATATTTTCCCTTGCTTTATCTTCCACCCTGAGGTTTTACAGGGAAAAATGTAGGGGAATAATTGAAAGGGTCTTAATATGTAAGAACAGTGCCAACTGGCTTCTGTCACAAATTAGCTAGGGTAGGGTCTTCATCCTAAACCGATTAAATTTAAATACTATAATAAAATTGAAAGTCCATAGCAGGATAGTTTGATTTTGTTTATTTTCAGAGAAGTGCTGCCTCTTTTGGTATTTTTATGGCCTGCAGAAGAATTAGGCCTAGTGTCTGTAGTCCATGTACTCCACCATTATCACGTGCCTGGATTATACTCCTGCCCTGTATTACTGAGACAGGGTACTTTGCAGCTGTTTGAAGAGGCATCAGCAGGAAAGTTTGGTGGGTTATACGATGAAGACCCAACAGAACAGAAGAGTCCGTTTACACAGGAGTTCAGGAACAACTGTGGCACTGGAGATCACAGTCACTTAGGCAAACTGGCTGGACTCCTCCAGCTTCCTCTGTTGTCCATTGAAGGTATGTACTCATGGGGAGTAATTCAGAGCACTCAGTTTTGGATCTGCTTGGTCTTGCTCTCTGGAAGACCTGCTTTTCCTCCACTGGTTATAGAGGCACCAGTGGTGAATTCCTTGGCTAACACAGGAGTCCAGGTTGGTTATGTGTGAATACACATCCCCACAACTTCTCTGAATTGCAGGTAGGCACGACTGTCCAGCCCCCTCAACCTTGCCCGAAACAAGTCACAAAGGGGATACATGACCACAGAAGGGGCTATGGGTGGTGTGTTCTTTACTGAACAGAAGAGAGAGAATTCAAACCTTCGTCTGGGAGTGCTCAACATGTTACTGTGTGCTCCTGATCATGGATACAACAGAAGACCTGAGAACTCCACAGTCTCCAGGGTTAACCAGTCATGGGAGTTCTGCTGTTTGCTGCCACAAGACAAATGCCATGACCTCTGCATCAGCAAATTTGTTATGATTGTATCAGTTTGGATGTGGCATGAGGGACTGACCAGTGGTTCTTCATACATGTAGGAAAGTTACTTCCTCCCTGTCATAGTCACACTCCACGTGTGTTAACACAACCCCCTCTAGAGTCACACTCTGCACCCTCAGCACTGGAAAGCAATGGATGTGTTTCTCTCTGTGAGGAAGGTGGTCCTAAGAGGCAAGCAGGTGTGGAACATCTGGGCCATGCTACTAAAATATGTGAAATAAATTATATCTCTTAGAAAAGAAATTTTAACTGAAGGAATACACAAGACAGACTTAATTAGCATAGCTGGTTTGGTAACTAAAATGCCTGGTGTTCACAAACAGTGCTTTGAGATTAGGTCTGCTAACAGGGAAAGAAGATGGGATTTGGTCTGTTTACAGGAAACAGGAGATGGGATCAAACTTCTCCAAACAAGCGTGTTTGTAAAATGCATGAGTTTGACTATAACAAGTATAATCCAATCATTGTAGTAAAAATTATTAACCAACTTGAAATGGTATATAAGCTTCTGGAAAATCTGAGTAAAATTGAATTCTGATCACCGAATCAGTCTTCCCGTCTCTCCATCAATCGTCAATATTTAACCATAATGTTTCCCTACTTATAATGAGATAAAATTGTGCGTCTAATATAACTGTATTTACAGTACTACTGTGTGCTGCAAGAAAATCTTTGTAATATGAGCAAATAGTGGGAAAAAATTCTGAAACTGGCCTTAAAATTATTCTATTTTGCAGGATGAAAATTAATATTAAGTGATCAATATCCTGTGTTTTCCAGAATTACTTTCTTCTTTTCCCAAAATGCCAGTTGAATGATCAGATTTACTTCCCTTGTATAAAAAATAATTTCTGTAATCTAATCACTAATGAAATAAACTTAGTTATATGCTCTTATTTAAATTATCCAATTTTATTTCTATCATCATAATACTAAAAAAAATCATCACCTCGTTCATAATCATGTAAGGTGCAGTGTTTTGCTAAGTCCATCCTTCATTTAGAGAGGTGAACAGGAGAGGCAGAGAGGGCAGGGATAGGAGGCGAGTGACTGCCCAGAGTTTGGAGTGGAAGAACTGCCAATGAAAACTAGGTCATAAATCTGTCCTGTCCACTGGGCAGCATTATCCCTTACATGAGCTCCAAATTTTGCTGCTGACAACGGGAACTTCACAGCTTAAACTTCAGTGTGGGATCCCCAGGAAATTTGGTTACCTCTGGTGAGAAGTTTTGTATTCTTTCTTGGGAAAAAAATGCTTGTGTTGGTAGCAGCTTGATGTAAAATGTTTTCTTTAAGCTTTATATTGCAAACTGTTTTTCTCTCTAAGTCTTAGTTTGTTTCTGAGTGAATCAGAATGAGTGTACTAAAGCTTTTTTTGATATTGAAGAAATCGTTCTTCACAAATTATTAGTTTCTTTTTAATCTGCATTATGTTTCTTTAAAAGAGTTTTGTTTACTTTTGCAAAAGGAAGTGATAGGTTCAATTTTAGATCCTTGTGTAAACTTAATGAATAATGTTTTGGACAAGTTTTTCTTTAATCTTATTCTTTTTACAGTGTCACAGTAGCGGAACAACTAAGAGCACAGGGGAAAACAGAACTGGCTTTTAAAGAGGTAGGGTGCTGTTGCCAACAGAGAGAACAAGAATATCCACGAGGTGGTAGCAGTCTGTCAGAGAAGGCCAGGAGATTGGTCTGAGCTTCTCTCCTTGATCCAGGGAGGCAAATATGCCCTGTGTGCCTTGTACCTTACTGTGGAACATTTGCAGTGTACAAACAGAGCTATTTTAGAACTGTTTTTTTTTTAATTATTTCACTCTGAGGTAATCTGGTGTGAGGTAAAGCAATAAAAGAGTTGCACCATAGGCTGGTGAGCCATGACTCAAGCAAGGATGCTAAGTGCAAATCCATTTTAAAATTGCCAGCATAAGCTGACATCTGGGATTATGTCCAGCTGTGAGGCCTTGGCTGGCTGGTTCACTCCTCCTTCTTGGGCTGTCCTCATGGCATCCAGGATGGCACAGCCCCAGGCTGCAGGCTGCTAGACACTCCTTCTGCCCACTCAGATCCATTCGGAGTAATACAAGGGGTTAACTTCATACTGCTTGATCTTGTGAGAGATCAGGTGTCACCCACTCTCCCCTGGCTGACATAAACTTCAATAGAAAAAGACAGTGAAAACTCCATCATGTGCCCTGTCTGGTTTGACAGAAATGCAGTCATATGCCTACATGTGATTAAGATTAAACTTGTGCTGCAGAGTGATCTGGCAATGTGCAAACTCCTATTAATATGCACAAACATGCTGTTTTTGGGGAAGAAAATAGTTTTTACTTCTGCTGTTTCTGCTGTAAGATAAAACAGAAAGGGAAGCTCTAACCGACTGCTGTGGCAGAGAACTGCAGGGATAATTTTGGTCTGGGTTGCAATTACCAGAAAAGATACAGGAGATTGTTCTGTAAACCATTTCACTCTGAATTCTGGCAAAATTTCACCCCTTTTTGATGTATGGAATTTATGGAAAGGTGTGTGAAGGCTGGCAACACTTAGCTATCTTGTATCTGTTCTGCATCATGCTTGAGTGAGGTTATTGTGTGTCAGCAGGATTTAATATAAAGGCAACATTCAACTCACAACATTACAAAGTTAATTTAACTCTGGTGAGCCCTGCGCTTCTTGTTGCATTTCTATGTACAAATGCTAGTTGTGCTGCAAATTGCAGCAGTTTCATTTAGGCATGGTGCTCAGAGGTGAATGCTCAAACACTTTCCAGCATGCAGTTAAGTATTTCAAAGCCAGCAAAACGGTATCAGTATTTGTATTGAACCAACTTTCATTATCATTTGCTTACTGAGAGCCATAATCTAGGCTGTCTGAACAGCCTTTTCCTCCATGAAGTCCATCTTTTGTGTAAGTTTTTCTCCTCAGTGCTAATGATTTAAATACCTATTCATTACTCAGTAAGGCTCTGTCTCTGGAGGCAAAGGAGGACTCTAAATGTCACTTGATGTTGCAAAAATGGAGACCTGGTTTGTATGAGGTGCCTTTCACCCAGAGCAAACATGCACACATGCTTTTTATTTCTCTCAGTTTCTATAAGACTATTCTTAGCAGCACAGTGAAACGTGGTTGTGCTAAACATGCTACAGAGAAGGTTCAAAATAAATCATGTCTTGAGCTGACCTGATTCTCTTCTTTGCTGTTTTCCTTTGGCTATAATATAGCTCACGAAGGGATAAAATGCTGCACTGATAGTAATAGTTTAGTTTGCTTCTCCCTGATGCAACCGTTGACACATTTTCCTATTTCTGATTTAAATTCCATGTTTTCCTTTGATTGCACAATTCTCAAAGGTGCATCCTCCATTTTACAGAAAGCAAACTGTTTAAGAATATATATTCCAGATACTTCTAGCTAAATAAAAAATAATATAATCTCTGGATACTTACACAACTGGGCTACTTAGGGGATTTGGTAAATCTCTATGAGTTTTTACAGGTATTTGAGAAGTTCTAGGTCAAGAAAGCTCCTTTATATCCAGTTATTTCTGCTTTGTTCTTTTCTGTTCTTTGCAGACATTTTATTCTCTCAGGCCATCTCAGAGCATCACATCCCTAGAGGTAATACTGATTCTTGTGTCCATGCTTGGGCTTCTTTTTTTTTTTTTTTTTTTTTTTTTTTTTTCAGTTCCAACTTTAATAAGCCTCCTGGACTTTCTTTGAAGATTTCATTTGCAACTGCAAAGAAACCCTTGTGTATTCCAAGTCTTCTGTGTGGATTAAAAATGTTTTAAAATACTTTATTTTACAGACTGAATGTAAGAGTTCTTGAAGATGCATGGAACTGGATACTTGACACACACCTGAACCCAAGCCTGGTACACAGAAAAAAAAAAAAAAAAAAGTGTAAAATATTTTTCTGCTTTTCTTTAACAAGTTGGTTTGAACCTGTTGTAATGTTTAAATTCCTTTCTGTGTTCACTGAGATATAAAGGAGGTGTGTAAATATGTTTCTTTCCTATTTTCCTCCAAATGTTCTGGTTCTTGTATTTATACTGACATTTCTTCACATATGTGGGAAATAATTCTAATATTTTTCTCTGTAACTTCAATCTATTTTAAAGCCTTGGCTGAAGTTCTTGGGACATGTTGAAACAACCTGTGATCACCTAAAAGGAAATCTGAAATGTCATGCTACAAACCTGGCCTTGCAATGTCAGAAATTTTGCAAGCAACAATATATGCCTTTTTCTGAGGCAACATTGTTTCAACACAAATGCTTGCCCAAATCATGTTACTGTATTCCAGCACAATCACTTGAAAGAAATGGGCAATGCTGAGAAACTTTTGGAAATGGTTGGGGAAAAACAGAGGCACAGAAAATGGATGGTAACAACACATGGACCTTTCTCCTCCTGCACATGATCTTGGGAGATTGGGAGTGTCTTTTTGTTATGTGGTTGCGCAGTGCTTAGTACAGCAAAGGTTTGAACCCTGCTAAAGGTTTTTGGATGTTATGGGAATATAACAGTAAATATGCCAGTAAATATTGTGCTGTTTAACCAATGGTTATTGTAGTGCTTTCAGAATTTATTTTGTTCCCACAGGTTTTATTTTTATCTGCATTTCTTAGCTGTGTGGTGGTGTGACTATCACTGTCATTGTTTTGCCAGGATTGGTCCTCACTGCATTCTAGTCCATTTTTTTAATTCTGTGTATGCCACTGACCTCTTATCAAATGCAAATATCCTTGTCTGAGCTAGGCATCTTATGATTTTGTTGGTGAAGAGTTAATCAGTGTAGCTGAGACTGGAGCACAACTCATCTCATGCTGAAGCAGATGCATATGTTTGGTTAGATGCATACGTTCTTCAGCTCCAGCAGTTTTATTGGCTAGATCCCCCTTGGCAGTCATGCTATAGATACCTAAAGCCCAAAGAGATGAAACTCATCCTTGGAGACCCGTACCATGCTGCCTGTGTAACTAAACATAGGAAGATAATGTGTGGAGAGTGTGTAATGGTTTGGGTGTTTACATTTTTATATATATGACTAGGAGAACTCAGAAAGCAAAACAGGCTTACCTTAAAATTACAGAAGATAGTTTATTCACACAAATTAAAAAAAAAAAAAAAAAAAAGAAAATAAGAAAACACATAAAGCAACAAATGAAATCTTCAAAGATATCCATCCCTTCTCTCCCCCTGCTAGTATTCACTTTTCTGCATGTGAAAAACACGGTTCACTTTTATGTAAAAGTTATAATTTTAATAAGAATAAAATAAAATAGACAATTAGGAGACAAAGAAACAAAGCTTTTCGGCCGAGGTGCTGATACCAACAAGATCAGCACACCGTCCCACTTCAGATCCTTTGTTTTAAGGACTTCTGTATTACAATATTTAAATAAGCTTATGCATGATTCAAATATTCATTTTGGTTTCAAGACCCCCCTTAAATATACAGTTTATCTATGGGACTCCATGCAGTCTGGGGGAACGTTGTAAATCTGTCTTCCAAAGA